>JAOUZG010040071.1:7343276-7370698 GCA_026289955.1 Argiope argentata
ATATATACACTCACACAGTTATATTATAAAAAACGCTTTTATACCCCTTCAGCAAGTTTTTTGACTTTGAAAGGTATTGATTCATTCATAAACACAAATTTATAACGGTAGCTGAAATTTTACAAAAATATGTAGTAGTATATAAGTGAAAGATTAACGTAACAAGTACAAAAGCACTCAATTCATAAAAGCTTTAGTTTCATATTGCCGCTTTGATATGCAGCAATCGACTTTATATGGCCGAATGGTCATAACACTGGTCTCGTAATCAGGCGATCGTGAGTTCGAGTCTTACTAGTGTCAATAAGATTTAAAATATATGTAAATATTAATTAAATTACTTAATTTATGTTATCCTTTATTTCGCGTTTTAGAAGTTTCTTAACCTTCGTTTAGTTTACCAAATAATTACACTAGACTTTCCTTATTGACTCAAGAAAGGAATTTTGGAGTTTCCCTTGCTAGTATAAAAAACGAAGATCTCTCTGTTAAGTTGTTCTGAGTTGTGCAGAGCCTGTATCTTTGCTTCTCTCGTTAAGTTAATAAATTGGTTTAGTTTTAAACTATACACTGACATTGAATTCCACGCTAAAGTACCTGCTTGACAATATTATATGCATATAATTATTAATTTTCTCTTAAAAATAAGTATAGATTTTAATAATGATTAAAAAATTTCTCTTATATTCAAAATTTCTCAAGAAGAGAACTTAATGAGTAATCTCTTGAATTTAAAATCCCGAAAGGAATTATTCAATCAACATAAACAAAATTGTCAGATTTCAGTTACAGTTTTCAGTCAAAATTATGAGATTTCAGTTACAGTGTTCAGTCAAAATTATGAGATTTCAGTTACAATTTTCAGTCAAAATTATGAGATTTCAGTTACAGTTTTCAGTCTAACAATTTCGACATGCCAGAAATATCTATTTCGGTTTAAGAAGCTGGACGACGGGGATAAAATCTTCATGATAGACGCGAGTTTTCTGCAAATTTGAAAAAGGAACGCAGCTATAAGAAAAAGAAGTCATTTTATTCCAGGACTTCCAACAACAGAAGCTACAAAATGCGGAAAGAAACGGTTAAAGGCTTACTGGTGAATTTTAAAAAGACTGGTATCAGGAATTTAGAACACTTTTTTATTGTATTGTTTTCTCCTTTTTTGCTGACTTTTTGTTTGGGAAAGATAAAATTTTGTATCGATTTTCCACTCATTTAATCTGCTATTTGATTCTATGCCCTTATATGTACTTACTTAGGTATCAGCAAATCGATTTAGTTATTTAAATTTTGTTTTCATACATTGATCTATTTGGTAATCATTATGAAGTGAATCATGTTTCAAAATTAGGTAATATTATATATAACAGTTAAAAATTAAAGGCATAATAATAATCCTAGATTAAAAATATTTCAGTTTGCTATTATAGGGTATTATTTTATTAAAGACTATTTGTATTAATTTTATTTTAAACCGGTGTGAATTTTATCAAAAAAACTTATTTTTTTTCTTTTATTTATTTTTCTGCAGAAGAATTGTTACTAAATAAATGTAAAATATTCATTGCGATTGTGACTTTATTAGGTAAGAATAAGATATTTATTCAATTTTTTTGCTATCATAAAATCTTGAAGAATTTTTTTTTTATTTTGTGTTATAATTTGTTGATTTATTTTTTAAATAAAAATAAATACTAAAAATCTCATTAAAAATGCCATTATGCTATAATTTCTTTTAAGCATATCTATAATAAAAACCAGTAAAAAATGATCACCAAACATGGTTAATGAGTAATTTTTATAAAATTTTGATAACTTAAGCCTAACACGTGCTCACACGCACACAAACACAAATGTGCTTTTAAGTAGCAGTCTTCACTTACTGAAGGATAAGCAGTTTAATTTAAATTGGTGCAGAGTATTATCTTCTGTGAATTATATAAGGGAATAAAAATGTGTACATTTAACAAAGACATTTCATTATAGCCTTCATTCAATGCAAGTGACTATACAAATATGCACAGATTTATAGACAGAAAAATGTGTGAAGTTTGGTTCAATATATAATTTCGAATCTGAAAATAGGAGTAAAATATGATTCAGATTAACATAATATAACATTTTTCTTCATCTTAAATTTCTAAAAAAAGCTATATTACCTTTTCATTATTTGTGAGAGAAATTTAATAATAAACCAATTCATGAAATCCAATTATAATATTTTAAAACTCCAAATTTTATATTTTTATAATGCAAAATAACTTTTCAACAAGAAAATGTATTGTTCTTACAAAACGATTAGAAAAACGCATTTCTCTGGAATCTGATAATTTCCATAAGGAGTTAAACTAAAATGCTGAATAAATATTCCAATTTACAATATCATAAATAATAGAACAATAAGCAAAAGAAATCTGTATTATAATTGTCCGTTGTAGAGATGTTTTTTTTTTCTTTACATACTAGAAATAACCAAATGCTATCTAGGAATTACATATTTGTTTACTTATACTTCTTGTAATACATACTTATACATATTGCATTTACTTATAAACTACATACTAAGAAATCTATTGTAAACTATGTTTAATTATAAAGGTATCCGGATATTGTTTATTAACTATCAATACTTATTGTATTGCCATAAACACACATTAATACAAAAATTAAATTCATTAAAACATTTTTAGATGTAAAGACATTTAGGAGATGCAAAGATTTTCTGTTAAAAAATCTTTGATATATAAAATTTTAAAAGTATATTTACTAATACAGTTTAAGTTTGATATCCTTTGTTCTAATTATTTTTCTAATTCTGAATTTCTAAATATTTATTATTGTAAAAATTAATGTAATCATTTTAATATATATATATTTTCAAATTTCTGATAAAGAGATGACATTCCTATGAAATCATTTAATTGTATTAATAGAATCGTTAACTATTAAATGCTGTGAATATTAAAATAGTACTTTATAAAAGAAGACGCATAATGGCGAAAAATAAAGTCTTTAGATCATAAGGAAGTGAGAGAAAAGTAACTACAGAGTTCCATCTTTATGAACATGGAACGAGTTGAATTTTAAAAAAATGGGGGCAAAAAAATCTTCCTCTGGTTACACTGTGTTCGCTAATTTCCTTGCAAGATGGGTATGATTTTTTTTTCTTTTCTTTTGGTTCATTTCATTAAAAACATCCTAACAGCGTTTTTCTTTGTAGATGTGCAAGTAATTTATTTTTCATGAGCTTACAAAACTTTTTAATATCATGTTCTCATGAAAGAAAAAAAAATAATCTAAAACAATTATGTCCAGCGTTAATTTGAAGAAAAGGTGCCTCTTTTTTCTCCCATTTCACATAGTAATTTGATAAAGGCAAAATTTGTTTTTGTAATTAGAATTATTAATTCTTAATTGACAGGTTATAAACTTTATTTATTTTCAAAAAAATATTATTATAGCTAGATATAATTTATAAAAATTAATTTATAAAATTTGTTGTAAATTAATTATTAACGAAAGAAAAAATTAATAAAAATGAAGTAGAATAAAACTGGAAATCATGTTTTTTTTTTGTTTTTTTTGCAGGACTATCGATTTTAATGACAATATTGGGATTATTTGATGAAAATTCAATTACAAGGGTTTGAGTCCTGCTTAATGGATCATTGACACACTTGTCTTGTAAGCATAAAAAAGGATATCTAGTAATTTTTATAATTTCAATAAATTAAATTAATACAACGTTTTAATACTTTAGTTAATGCAAATATGAATACTTCTGGTTGTAAAAGACATTATAAAATATCTGTTTCTTTTTCTAATAAAAAATTTGCAAAATCGTGTTTAATTTTAAGCGGGGATAGAAATAATTGCATTGTTGTACTGCTTAGGGGCAAATTAAGAATTTAATAGAATTATACCAAATAAAATAATTAATACATTTGTTATCATATAAAAAAATTCAGAAATAATATTTATATTCTTAATCGAAGCTTAAATTTTAAACTAAGTTGTAAAATTTTAATCTCACAAAGTTAGAAATATTTCAGATCAGAAAAATGTAAAAAGATTCTTAAAAAATAACATTCTGAAGCTCCAAATATGAAAAAAGATTAAAATGAAATCTGCTTTGCATATTTCAATGCATCATGTCAGAGCATCATTTCTTGAACGGCCAAGCCCCACGTGATCATTTAATTAAAATTATATTTTTATTCATTTCAATCGTTATATCGAATGAGTCACTTTAGTATTGCAAACGATCCAAAAAACTTTGTCTCGCATTCATTGTTTAAAAATATATCACATTCCCTATTTATTTCATTTCATATAATCACGTGATCAAGACGACATTTTTCTAGGTTTTATTTGCTGTAGTCAGCAACTTAATTTTTTAATCAGAGCTTTTATAAATGCAATGGCAACGTATTATTAAAAGCTGATTTTTTGAGAGGCTCATGCAGGTAAATAAATTTCAATTTTTCGTCAACGGTATTTTTTTCTCGAGTACGGATTTTTGTTGTCCTTCCCAAAATAACATCATGTTCTTACATGATAAACAGTTCCTGTAATTCCAAAATTTATATCCTATTTTACTTTTAATATGCTTTTAAAAAATGGTAATAAAGCAATATTTTAAAAAGCAATCATCCTAAGACAAAATAAATAGTCAGAATTTGGCCTACAAATTGGAAGTGGAAAGATTACCTTTAAAAATTTGAAGCCAAAAATGCTAGAATACTAATAGGTTAGAAGTAAAATATTTTGCCTGCGCTCGCACGCATACACTAAGAAAAAAAATATTATGATAGACCTACAGAATTATTGATGCTTAAAATGCGTGTTAATATGTAAATATATATAAAATAGTTTTTACTAAATAAAAATATTAAATAAAACGAGCTTTGACATTTAAATACAAACATAATTAATTATAGCCGGCTTTCTGGTACAGAGGTAGCGCTTCTTCCTTGTGTTCTGGGAGTCCCGGATTCAAGTCCCGTTTCGGGCATGGTTGTTCTTCTGTGCTCTATTTGTTAGATGTCCGAATGTGCCCCCTTGTAAAAATGGGCTGTGCAAGCGTGTGGTGTTCGTTTCATCCACATATGAGCTAGAAGTCAGACTTCTGCCTTCGGGTGCTCAAGGGTCCATACCCTCAGAAGCTACTGCACTCCTCTTTTAAAGGCCAGCTTTCTGTCACAGAGGTAGCGTGTCTTCCTCGTGATCTGCTAGTGCTGGTTTGGACATGCCCCCTCCCCCCTGCGAAAAGGGGCTGTGCAAGTGAATGTGGTGAGTGTGTAGATAAGTCGTACTCTTGGCCCTAGTTCGCGGGACTTCAAAAACAAGAGACGGTCCTTTCGGCATAAATCTGCTGCTATATCAGCAAAGGGCTTGTCCATAGGCAAGTTCCATAAGTAACAACAACAACAGAATTACAAAACACATTTTTTTAGCTTTTGTTTAAACATAAATGAACAAAATATGTCCTGGACTACAACTATAAAGATAAGAGAAAGTAAGAACATATTGAATCAATTCAATATTCAAAATTTAAAAACAGTATCAATATTTCCTTCTATCAAATGTATGAACTACTGCGTAACTTGCAGTGCATAAAAATCGTCATAATATCTCAAGACTTTTAAAATAGAACAAATGAAGTTATATAAATGCATTGTTTGAAAAAAAATTGTTTGAATTTGTTTTAAAAAAACTACTTTCGAAGGCAAAAACACAAATATCCTTATTATAATGAATTATTAATAAAAATCTATCGTATTTTTACAAAATAAAAATCAGCTAAAAATTGTTAAACGTTTGTTTCGTATAAAAGGACTATATACTTCTGTTTCTTAAAGAATGCCGATTTTTATTTCATATACCTTAGTAAGAATATTTTTTAATTTGATATCTAAAACCAAAGTTTACTTGTAAGTAACGACCAAAAAGCAGTATATACAGAATATAAGAAAGCATAAAATAAATAAAATTATTCAGAATAATATATCCTGTAAAATAAAATAAAAGATAGATTACCAAATCAATGAATCATCTGACATACTTATGGAGGGATAAAATACATTTGTAAAATTATAAGGAATATTATAATTCTAAGTTCAGACATCGTTTGAACTACATTTTTTATATTTATTCTTATAAGCGAAGCAATTCATTCATACTCAAGATTAATTTTTATTCTCAATTAGAATTGAGATTGTTCTTTAGACTCTAAGAACTTCGTAACTGTTTTGTTAAATAGTATGAGCTAATAATACATCCAACAGAACAACATATAGAAACTTTTCCAATATAATCTATCGTATTTGGAAAAGTTTCCCTTAAATAACTCTTTTTTAGTGATTATATAGAAAAATATGTCTTAAACCTATAAAACTGCTTAAAATGTTTTCAGATGAATATTGCCAATTGTAATAAAAGGGTTTAAATATCCAGACTTATCTAATATTCGTATTTTATCACCGAACATGAAAAATTCTAAGTCAAAGCATAAAATAGTTACCATGCCTTGAAGACATTAATCTGGTTATCCATCCAGCATGTATCAGTACTATTTATAAAATTCCTTTCCTTACAATGAAACCTATTACATATTCATAACAAACCGAATATTGGTCAGCAGTTTCCTATTCCTTTCTGTCGACTTTTGGTATGTGTACGGGCATATACGGCAAAAACCTATATTAGGTTTAAAGTGCTTAATAAATAACTCATTTTGAAAATGAAGCCTAATTTACTGACTAATATTGCAGTTTCATTTAATCTTTCAAAATCAAATAGCTAATAAATAATTTTATTTGCTGGTGAATTACTAATTAAACACAAAATCCTAAAAATCATCTCATCTTGTTATCTTTATTTCTAAGCAAAATCAAAATTTCTCCCTTGAATTTTCTGTAAATTAGTGGTATATTTTTTTTTATATTTTTCACTTTTGATTCCCTCGTATTGATTAGTTAATATGCAAAGATGCATTCAGTTACTCATATTATTTTTATAACATACATATTCCTTTCATAGCACTTAGCGTAAATGTTTATTTCCTTTTAGATGTTGTTGGCTTAGAATCATTTTGAAAATATTCTTCAATCATATCAATTTGTCAAAGTAATTTGTAAAATTCATGGGAATAAAATTTTAATGCCCATTTAGAAGCTGCAATTCTGTATAAAGTCTTTGAAGTCAAACTTCTAATATTCCCACTCTGGAAGTGAACTTTAACTTCAAATCACTTTCCGAAAGTAAAACTCTTCTGATGTTGACTTATTGATGCTATTGAACGTCCTAACACGATATCAGGATAGGTCAATTATTAGCAACAGCTAAATTTCTACAATCCAAGTAACATTAATTTGATTGCTTCATATAAATATTGTATCATTTATATGTAGTAAAAGTCATTAACAAAAGATATTGTAACAGTGTTGTTGAATCTTTTATGCTAAAAAAGGAGGGACTGAAACTCTCTTTTTTCCAAAATTATTTCGTCTCGTTACTTTTTGTTCACTATTAAACATTAGGGGCCTATTTATCTCCTTTCATTGATGCATAATCCTCCATTTCCAAACTTTGTAGAATCAGAATCATAAAGTAAAACTATGTGATAAATAATATATAATTTTACGTATAATAAACTATTTTGATAAATTAAGATAAAATTTATGTTTTGATAACTGCAAAATTTCTGTTACATATTCTATGAGCATCTTTAGTTTTTTAAGTAGTAATTTTATAAAAACAATATTCTTCCTTAATTGATTACTCTGTAATAGTATAAATTGTTTATCAATTAATTTCAATTTTCTTTCAATTATTCTTAATTATATATATATTTAAAAATTTTCAAAATTTAATTAAAAATTTAAAAAATTAATAAATGTATATTGTGCATATATAATAATTAAACAGAAAAAAATATTCAAAGCTGTCTAAATAATTTAAATATCGAAATAAAAAATGAACACCAAAGATAAAAAACAAATAGAGATTTCAATTTTTAAAAAAATATATTTTTTGAAATTACCATAGAGATTGATTTTCAAAGAAATATTTAGCCAGTTAGGATTAACGTTTAAAAAACGAAGTAGGAATGTTTATTAATATTCCTACCTACTTACTTACTTAGAAGAATACTTATGCAAGTCTTCCTTAAAAGGTTAATTTCAATTTTTTTTCGAAGATTAATGAGCAATTCGAGGCTTTTGCATCAGTAATTTTTAATTAAATAATGAACAATTTTTAGACATAATGAAGGCAGAATTTAGTATAAACTTAATAAAGTCATGCATACTAAATGTAGAAACAAAAATATAACAAATTTATTCCTTATATAAATGTTTATTAAATATGAAAAGAAAAATGAATTTTCAAACAGTGTAGCTCGTATTACGATAGAAAATTGTGAGAGAAACCAATTCAACGAATTTATTCAACTAACTTCTTTTTATTCTATGTTTAAGAATATGGCAAGACTTACTATTAAAGATGATTATTATACTATAGATACAAATACACGATTTTGACTAACACTTTTTTAAAATTCTGGCTATAATTTGTAACAGTTATTTGAATTTTCACTTAATAACAGTATTTATGGAATTAACTGTTTTTTAACAAACTATGTTGTAAAAAAAGAATTTTCATGTGATAGTAAAGTACAAAATTCGTACATGCTTCCTTCCTTCTTAAGTTACTTTATTCCCTTTTATTTTTAATTTCGTAATTTTTGGAAATATGTAAGTCGCTTTATTTATCTACTTGTGAAAACAATAAAATAATTTAAGGTAGGAAGACAAAATTTTGTATACAGTCTTTAAACCAAATTTTTAAATTTCATTCAAAATTTTGGATGGGATTCATTTAGAAGAAGTTTTACTGCTCAAGTATAAAATCAATGCATAATTATAAATAATAGAAAACTATATAAATAAAATATGATGCAAAGTTTTCTCTTCCAAATTATAAGTTGTAAATAACAATATTTAAACTTATATTTAACAAATTTGGATCTAAATTTGTCTGGATACGGACTGCTTATTGGATGTTCTTTAAAGCCTGTAATAATTTCAAACTGTAATGAATAAATAATTTGGCATACAATATTGTGGATACAATTGTAAGTTCAACTGTAATGAATAAAGCACGCAATATTGCGGATACAATTGTATTGTAGTTCTATGTAAATTAATAGGTTTCAATATTTTGGGGAAAAATGAGTCCAAAATTAAAATTTGATTTTTTTTTCATAAATGGGCATTAACTTCCATTCAGCAATGAATCGACAATTTTTTAAAAAATGGCTTACAAAATTTTTAAGATCTGCTCAGTGAAAGCACTAGATCCCTTCTCAGAATCAATCTTTTATAATTTATGTATTCTGTATCAACAAACACTATTTGTTTATTTTTGTAAATGTCCAGGCTTAAAATCATTGCAAACCATCATTGCATAATTGAATATTGAAACTTGGCAAGCGCAAAGCCCATCTTGGAATATCAGAAGTCCACAAGTAAATCTGAATATTTAATTATATCGATAAACTCTTAACATCTTAGGGTAAAAGGGATACTGGGGGTTATGGTATACTTTAAAAATCGTCAAGTAAACGAGGAATACATTGATCTTGAAATCTTAGATATAATAGAGCTAAATGTTCTTGACTTCATCCGTAAAAATGCCAAGAAAACTCTCTGTCCTGGTGTTCTTGGTAAAATATGAAAATCCTCAAAAATACAATAGAATGCCATAATCTTGACGAAATCTTAGTCTATATAATAAATAAATGTTTGAATCTATATAATAAATAAATGTTGGCTATAAATAAATAATCTTGGCAAGCTTTAAAAATTGTCAAATACACCCAAGGAAAAAAATAAATATTAACCATTAAACTTTAAATAGAGCATATGAAATGCGCCTGAATAAAAGGAGATAAACTATTTAATTTTTGTATGATCGTAGTTTCCCTCTGGCCTTTTTATTTTTTTTCAATTAAACCAATTTTTAAAAAAAAACTCAGTTGGACAGCTTTACAGTCGTGAAAATGTCGTATGTTATTCGTAATAAATAATTATTTTTTTAAAAAATATATATAAAGAAACATTTTTAAAAACTATTTATATCATTTGTTTCGTAAATTTTAAAGAAGGTAATTAAATAAAACTATATTTCTTGTGAAGGCTATAAAATAAAAACTCTTTAGTTTCAGAACGATTTGAAAAAAATTAAATTTTTCTCTGGGGTTTTCTTTTAAAATATGGAAAATAAAATATGAAGTCCAATAAAATATTAAAAATCAGGAAACTGAAAATTCCCATAAAAAGCATCGTTATGTTACAATTTTTAGTCTTGTTTTGCCTTTTTATTTTATTTTTAAGTAACGCACATTTTTAATATAAAATCATATTACTTTGGAATAATAACACATTTTTTTTAAAATTATATTCAGTGCAAAAAATTGCCGAAAAATAAGTCAGGGCTTTGCTTTCTGAAATTTAAGTTTAATTTAAATAGTTTTCTGTTTCGATACACCATTTTTTCCTTCTGATTTACGTATTATGTTTAATTAATTAAACAATGGATCATTAATGAAATTAAGGAAGAAAAAATACTCTTTCTTCTTCTTTATGCATCAAGTTACGACCCCAATTTAAAATAGTAGCAAAATCTTATTATTATTCGGCTATGACGCTAATGCTTAAGGAATGATGCATTTTTTTCACATTATAACACTTTTTTTGAGGATGCATATTTCACTCATATTTCATATTTTTTTCTTCTTTTCCTAACATTTTCGTCGCCTTCTCATTCCTACGTTGCTTAAAAAAATATCCCTTCAAATCGTCGCGGTGGAATTTGTTTAATTGAACATTACTTAGGATTTTTTTTGTCTTTTCTGCGAAGAATTAAATCGAATGAAAGAAAACACATTCTTCCTTCTTCACTTCAAAACATTTTTTTCTACTTTTATTTTCTCTCACAAAAGAATAAAAAAACAGCCGCAAAACGTTAGTTATGAAAATTCTTAGTTTTTTTTTTACAGCCATGTTGCGAACATTTTTGTGATAAATAGTTAATACTTTTACACGATACTTTTTATGGAACTTCTAGGAAAATTATGGGGGAAAGATATGCTTTTTTTGGTACTTGAACATTTGCTTGTAATTTTTTGAAAGCCGCTAATTTAATTGCGGAGGTGTGAAGATTTGTGAAGAAAATTTTTATCTGAATATCATTATTTCAATTAATCAATGGTTGAAAAAATATTTCAAAAACATTCACTTTAATTAGTCATTAGTGTCTCTTTAATGTCGAATGTCTTATCCTAAACTCAAAATTGCATCTTTCAATAGATTTAATGGATCCGAAATAACCATTCTTAATCTGAACTAATGGATCTCATTAAATAACACATCAATAATTTACGCTTAAGTAATGTTTTTTACCTCAATATAAAAGCTTACATTAACAAATATTTTTTTTTCAATATGAAGCACAAATATGAAATGAAAATTTTGTTTTTAAATTGCAAAATCAAAACTTTTATTTTAGTTATTAGATACAGAAATACTAAATTTTCTTATGAAGGTGAAATAAAATAAATATTAATTAAAGAAAAATTATTCCATTATAAGATTACGTTTCTAAGATTTTAAAATAGACAAATTTATTTGTTTAAATATTTAAAAGTTGTGAAGGTTTTATACTTCTTTAAATAATTTTAAGAAATCTGCATAATGCTGTTTGCAAGTTCTAATCTGAAGAAATAAATTTGCAAAAGTTATTCCAAAAATTTACATTATCTTAAGATTTATACATTCATATATCAAATATTTTCATACTTTTCTGTCACATCGTTTCCTTCAAATTCCTAAGGTTGTGCATAAATATTTTTTTAAATACTATAGAATAGTATATATATAGAATAATATTATAATATTATAATGTAAAAAAATCTGCATACCTAAGTAAACATTTTATAAAAGAATAATATTTTGCAATAAAACAATAATAATCATATAAATTAAATACTAATGAAAGATATGGATAATTTAATAGTATTATTCAAAATGGTTATTTCTTCGAAATGTAATGTCTGAATTTATTCTTGTTTAAAAGGTTCGACAGAAAATAACTATGGTAATAAAATTTACAAAAATAAGTAAATATATTGCTGATCTAAATATAACTTTCAGTAAGTCAAAATGACCACAATTAACATAAAGTACATAAAAATATCTGAAAAACGAATTCAATCTGATCTTTGAATTTAAAAAGCATTTAAAAACTACATGATATTCTTCTTTCATATAAGAAGCATGTTTGCTATTATTTCGAATTAAGAAACATGCTTGCTATTATTTCAAATTAAGAAACATGTAGAAGCAAAATAATATTCTTCTATCATATACGAATCATTTTTGCTATTATTTCAATTAAAAAAATAACTATGATAATAAAATTAACTTACAAAAAGAAGTAAATATGCTGCTGATCCAAATATAATTTTCAGTAAGTCAAAATGACCACAATTAACTTAAAGTACATAAAAATATCTGAAAAACGAATTATAATAAATAAATAAATATTATTAATAAGAAATTTCTATGCAGCAATAAATTGCTATACTTAAAAGAATACGATTTTCTTAACTTCCCCTAAAAATAATTGAGAATCTCCAAATTTTATTTTACGGATGTAAATGAAGTCAATCGATTGAAAAACGTTTTATGTTTCATTAAATAAGCCTATTATCTTTTCCAGTCTTCAATATAAACATTGTACTTTTTGATATTTTCCAATATTTAAGCAATCTCTAAAGACATATGTTACTTCAGGTTTATCAAAGTTTTAATTTATACTCATTAGAGACACATAAAAGGACATTAATCGTGTCACTGAGTAATCTCTTTCATTATATTTTAACGTCACGGTGTTGCCAAAATTGCCACTTTGAATCAATTTTCCTTTATCTCCTTCTTTATGCGAATGTTTGCAAAAAAAGTAAGTAAAAAATCGATTTGTTTTGCATTCCAATAACTGCTTGCATGATAAAGACGAAGAGAAACTGAAAATAAGAAAAAAGTCTTGTGGGTTGCCATCTGTTGTAAAACACTATTTTTAACCTCACGAAAGCAGAGTTATCGATTAATTGATATTCAATATTACTTCGATATCTCATTTCTATTAACATTATTGCTATTTAATATCGACTTTCATGAGCTATTTGTTTCTGGTGGCTTAAAAATCGATGAAAATTTTAAAAGATATTAACATTATAGTTTTGGATCTCATTGTCTATTAACTGCTATTTGATATATTCTATCTAATTAAATCATAATTACCTTGTAACCCTTCGCCTTTATCGTATTTTTAAACAGTGAATATAGAAGAAAAAAGAAAAGATTATAATTATATGAATTTGTCAGAATGTAAACATCTAGTTAAAACTGGATACATTTAGTTAATAGGCATTTATATAACTGTTATTCAGTTTAAAAATTATATTTAAGTTTGTAATTGTAGTAATTGTAATTAACTATATTAAATGCGCTTAATTTGTCCCAGGAAAGAAAATTATTTCATTCTTCAAACATTCCTAATAACTATTCACTAATTAATATTTGTTTACGGTTATGAGCTTAAGTTTACTTAGTTATAATTCCGCATATTGAATAGTTCATACATATTAATCAAAAAATTAATTAATTTTAAAGTTAAATGCCAGTTTTATGCTTATAAATCTAAATGTTTTGAAAAATTATTCAGAAAAATTATAATTAATCATTAAAATTTAATGTAAATGAATGCTGCTATTAATAATGCCACTTTTTGAGACATACATTTTTAAAATTTTAAATGAGATTATATTTTATCTTTAAACATACTCTGATCAAAATTTTACAATAAGAGAATTTATCTATTCCCTATAATGAAGTAAAACATTCAAATCTTGACTTAAATATTTTTCAAAGTTTCAAATGGTTGTAAAATCGATCATTATAGCTCTCTTTCTTGTAGAAATATATTTGT
Source organism: Argiope argentata (assembly GCA_026289955.1). Lineage (NCBI taxonomy): Eukaryota > Metazoa > Arthropoda > Arachnida > Araneae > Araneidae > Argiope > Argiope argentata. The sequence goes on from JAOUZG010040071.1 coordinate 7,357,329, forward strand.
TAGTTTATTAACTATTTAGGTCATTAATGGTTCTCAAATTAAACAATTTTAGAACCTAAATTCGTCATGGTTTCAATTCCAGTTCGAATATAATTACAACTGGAATTATAACAGTCGTGATCAGTTGCATATCGGTCAATACCTAAGATTTTCTACTATCCAGACACTTTCTTTCTCTTGAGCTCATATATTATGTAAATCTTCCGTCACTCGTTGTTTCCGATAAAGTTCCTTTTCGGAGCTCTGTCTGTTCTAAAATTTCACGTTACCTTCATTTTTTTTAGTATTTGCTTGCAGAATAAGCCGTCTCTCACTTGGAAAGTTTCTCGCTATCTTTGGTCTGCCCTCTTTTCGAGATTCATGTTTCTTCAGCTTTGTTCTTTCTTTTCAGATATATTGCTTGCTTCCTTTTTTAAAACTGAAGATTTGTCAAAGAACCTAAAGAAAATATATAAAAAAAAATACATTGTAACTCCAAACATACAAAATATATCTTCAAAAGACAAAAACATAAATTGAGGCAGAAACTAATAGGCTATGAAAATGAAAATATAATGTATCTTCGGGAATATTCGAACGTTGATGCAATACGAACTATTATCTTATTAAAATACTGCATCAGTACGTTACTAAAAATATACAAGTATGTTATCCATTATCTATGCTTACTATTATAGTCAAGTAACATATATGCAGTAAAGAATTCAGATTTTTTTAGCTTTATTATGAAAGACAAACTACCAGAAAACTAGATGTAATAGCACAATGATCCAAAAAAGAAATATATGTAATATAATATGCAAAGTGGTAAAAAGAAAATGTCCTCTATATATGAGATCCTAGCTGCCTATCCTCTCACCTAATCGAACTAAAATATTAGACAAATATGTGTGAAGGTATGCGCAGGAGATTGTGATGATGTTAAACAACGCAGAGATTACGGTCTACGGTTACAGTGAGGAAATTTCAAAATTTTCAAATGACATCATCCAGTTTTTCTTTGCGCAAATTGATCAGCATATTGAAAGACCACAAATGACGTCAGAAAGATTAGTGTGTGACGAAAAATGTCGGCTCAAAGCATTTGCAAAGAATTGCATTATAAAGGACTAATGACAACACAGGAGGAAACGGGGGGAAAGAAGAAAAAAAAAGATATAGGCCGCTAGGGTCTCATATATAAGGGAAGTTTATTATTATTATTATTATTTTACCATTATGTATAGATACAAGATGAACAAATTTTAAAAAACACCTAATCAAAACTTTTGATATCTCTAAAATAGTGGAATACTTAGTTGAAAGGCACCAAAATTGGTGAACATACTATTAAAGACATGAAGAGACGGATATTGAAAAAAAAAATAGTTCCAGAAGCCAGAGGTAGAAAAGGCTAAACAACAGAAAACATGATAAAAGATACAAATAATCACAAAAAATAGATTTAACGTATTATGGAATTTTTCCTGTCTAGTTTATATTGCTGGAATGAAGAAAAGTAGATTAGGAAGTGAAGAAACTGAAACTGCCATTGTAAATTCAATTTCGCACTATAAGCACAAAAATTTGCATAAACCTTTGAATTGTCACTGCTGTTCTAGACATAAAAGGGATAATACTGAGAAAATGTTATTCTTAGCAGCGATGACTTAGCATTTTGTCTGGGGAGCATTTTTTGCTGCAGTTGCAGTTCGTAGAGTTTTGCCGATTTGAGAATTCATACAAAAGACTAGCAGGTACCAAAACATACTCGAAAATGTTTCTGTACCTCCGATACAAAAGTGCCAGTGTATTGATTCAATTCATATCTTTAACAAGAAGTTTCTCCTCACATTGAACTCTGTGTAGAGCAGTTCAATTGGTCAGTTTTCATTAATGACAAAGAAATTAGTCGTGCGTTGTGAGCAACTTAATCATCTCGTTCTACACTTTCTAATCTCTGCGATTTTTGTCTTTGGGCATGCTTAAAAAATATTGTTGATTAAGGACATCTGGTAAACTTGATAAATTTGAATGATAGTATCATTCAGCATATGGGAGGTATTTCAATCGACCAAATGGAATGCGCATTTGAACAAACTTGTAAGCATCCACAGGGCTCTTGTGATTGAATGTTTAATATTTTCGAATAAAATATGTTGTTAATATGTATTCTGAGTCTTTTCTGTCTTCTCTTTTATTGCCCATTGCCATCTATTGGTTTATTTTTAATTAATATTTTTCATATAATCCGTCTTTCCCCGTCTTGTATAGTATGTTCACCGATTTTAGAATCTGTATATATATATATATATATATATATATATATATATATATATATATAAACGTATATATAAACGTTTAGTTAAAAATTCGAATTTTTGTACTAAATGTCATAGCTCATTAAACAAATAATGTGCTTTTTATAATCCTTAATGTAATCGTAATTCTAATAATGATATACCGTTATGATGCTAATGATACTAAAGAAAAATATAATTGAAATGCAATTTTTTTAAAAAAAGATCAAGAAATTTATGCAATAAACATGTGAAAAAGGATGAAGGAGTTGCTACTTAACAACGATAAAAATAATTATATTTACAGTAAGTGAAAATACGCAGAAAAAGTGCAGAAATAACAAAGCAGCGGCTTCTTAATAATCCTTAATTAAAAGTGATTTGTAAATCTTAAATAATTTTAAAATTATTATCTCCCATTTGTATTACTATATCACTATAAAATAAAATTTAAAACTGCATACCTAATGTTAAAAAATGGACATGCAGAAGAAAATAGATAAATTCAAACAAATTAGACATTAAATATTATCTAATGACATGCAATAAAATTTCATTTTAAAATTATATGTAAATACTTAATACTTCTAAAACATTTAAGCTAAATTATTGCGGAATATATTATAAAAAATATCCCTGCTAGGAAGGCAATAATTACAGTTATTGATAATTGCTAGACAGTTATCACTAAAACTAAATATTCTTTAGAAAGCTTTTAATGCAATTAAAGCTGGTTTTTTTTTAAAAAAAAGAATAACAGAAAACTACTGAACTTAAAATATATATATATATTTAATTTCAAGTTTTCTAGCATCAGCATATTTCATCGATACATATCTTTAAAGGAAGCATCTAGAGAAGAAAATGGAGCAAAACCTAGTTTTTAAGATAAGATAGGGCTTGGAAATTGGATTTCTATTCTGCATGTGAAACAATATTTCGAATAAAGTATTTTCAAAGAGAAAAAAATTTAAGGATTTCTGTAAAATGGGATATGAAAATATTCCAAACATTTGCGGGAAGATGAATTTTCATACCTTTATGTAAGACAATTTTAAAAGCTTTCCTTTTATTCAATCATTCTACAAAAATAACTACAGATGTTTTCAGGGCATTTCAAAAGGTGTTGGTTCTGAGAGTAAAAGTTTTTATTTCTTTACTAAGCCTTATCTTACAAAAATTTTATTATTATTTTAAAAATGTTTTTTTTTTGGCAACAAATGACTTAAAAATCAGCTAAAATCATTTTTTTTCAAAATCGATATTACTTTTCATATACTTCATCTAGAAATACCTTCATTATATAAAATAATATGAATTATTATAAAATAATATTAATATGGTATTTAATTTTATAAATTAAAATCATATGGTTTGGTATTAAAGCGGATGATATGTCCATGATATATGTCTTTTTAAAAATTACGAAACGAAATTCAATTTTTATTTCAATGTCTACTTTGTAAACGTTCTAGAATTTACTAAAATCAATTTTAAAAGAATTAGTCTACCTAAAACCAGATAGCACAGGAACATATTTAATTTTACAGATGCAATTCACTACATGATCGTTACAATTTGAAATATCAATCAAATTTTGGTCAAAATCTATAATAATTTATGTACTTCCTGCATGTTTATATGGTATCTCAAAAAATAAAATATGCAGGATGAATAATATTTGGCACATCAAAGATAATTACTGTTTCTATCAGAAAATGTGTGAGATACGATAATCATACATGCTAGGTACCTGATAACAAAAACCAACTAGATAAGTTGCATTCTTTGCAGAAACTTAAGTTGCTAGCTATATGAAATATGACATGTAATCTTGATTACGGAATTATCATTTTATATTGGCACCAATTTATTTCCTAATTATGTATGGACTGTATATTAATTTTGACGAAAATCAAGAAAGAAAAATATTCAAGTATATATCGAATTCTGTTCAATAAATTATGGCGCTTAGCGTGTGCAGGAATTTTGGAATATTAGTGGTAGCGTCTTGTTTCAAGACTCAATGATTCAAATTTAGGAACCATATTCCCACTAACCAAGCTGATGTAAGTTAAAAAAGCCTAAAAGGAAATGTTCTCTTTGTGTTACTATGTGAAAGTTAAGAGACATAGGCAGAGATTAACCATTTTCAAGGACCATAGGAAGTATGCTTCCCACCAAATTGATCAATATTTGAATGGTGTTATATAGATTGAGGTAAGTTCTAACGCATTTTTCAATAAGACAGAAACTTAGATGCTTCAGTTCCTTATCTTGCACAAAATGCAGTGTGTTTGAATTTCTTCTTAGTTATAGATTAACAAAATTAATTAATCAATCCAATTAAGTTTATTGAATTAGTTAAATGAATCACTGAGTAAAGTAAAAAGTTAATAAGTTAATATCAGTCTTAAAAATATTTTAATATATTATGATTAGAAATAAAACGACCCTTTAAAATGTTAAATTGCCATTTTCGTAATGTGACTGCAACTTGAAATCAAAGAATAGACTAGTTAGATAGATAGATAGAATATATAGTTTTCAAAGAATAGACTTGATTGAACTAACCAATTCTAAAAGGAAATTTGTGTTTGTATGATAAAAGGTCGAGGGAAGGACTTATTTATATTCCAAACCTCAGTAAGTTAGATCTCATTTAAACTTCCCCGTGGCCTCTAAAAAAGATTTTGGTCCCTCCACATAAAAAATGTGGTGCTCTAGAAAATTCAGAATGCCTTGAATGGCACTCATAATAAACAGTTGGGTTATATCTATGTTTAGTATTCACTCCTTGGCATGAGGTTAATGCAGTATTCCAAATTCCTATTCCTAACAAAATTTCATTGCTACAATTACGAAATTCCGTATTAATTTAAATTCTTGTCCTATCCAAATACTGCCCAAATACACTATTACGAAAAATCTCACAATCACTCAACAATAAATGCAAACTTTACTGTCTAGGTAAACGTGTAATTAATATGCAGAACACAAGCTACAAATACACAGCGAATAATTCTTTTTAATCCGATGATTTTGGGTAACAGCAAAGATACAGAACTCACGTCAAAAAGAAAAGACGCACCCTTACGCTAAGTCAATTAACGTAGTTCGTTCACCGAACTGACTACTTTCTTCTCTTAACTCTGCGCCGTAAATAGCATCCTTTTAAAGTAGGTGAGGTGAACGCAGAAGCCGCGCATTCATTCCAGTAAAGAGTGGAAATTTATCCAACATTCTCTAGGAACAAATCTTTATTTCTCAATTTCTACTACACATTTTAGAGGATAGAAAAAACAGTTAGCGACCTCATTATGTCCCCAACCCTTCTACATCATCAAATTAGTCAAATATATGATCTTCTGTTGTAAATCCCATCCGAAGGATCTTTTCTCGCTGACGTGCGATTTCCCATTACAACTAATGCCATACAATTAAACTATTTACAAATGTTTATAACATTTTCACCAAAATTCATAAATATTTACTATATTTACATCTAATTTACACAACATTTACAACAATGCGTATGCAGATTATATATCGACATATTGTGAGGGCCTTTGAAGTAAATGATTAGAAATTTGAGGCAGATGAAAAATTTCTCATATCACCTGTTCTTCAGTTTTCTCATTATTTTCATCCAAAATAGCAGATGGACTTATTTCCATCCGTCTAGCAAAAACATTTTTTTTTTCATTTATTGTTCACATGAACAGATAGGGAGACAAATAATCATATTTGTAAAAATGTATTATTTTTATTCCGAAAGATCTGAAACGTGGAGTTTCCTCAAAATATCTCGTTCTAATTTTCGGGTGATTGCATTGCTTTCTTTTTGTGTAAATCTTATGCGAGAAAGTAAGAAATAGTCTTCCATATCTTATACAAATCTTGTATTTTTCAGTTATATATTATATATTACTGCGACGAAATAACATTTGATATTGCATTGAAAAAATATGATATCCTATAGACCGTTGTTCGAAGTAATCGATTTTGCGAATTAAATCTGGTTGATTTTCCTTTTTCCATTTACTCCGTTCTGGTTGTCTGAGAGTGTCTGCAAAGAAAAAAAATCTGCATATTTCTGCTACTGAGAAATGTGTTGATTCAGCAAGCTAGGCAAAATAATAAATTTTCAAGCAACCTAGATTTTTCCAAAGAATTTCTCGTACGGATTTTCTTTTTAGCTTCCTTTTTGTTTACATTCTTTTAAAATGGTCAGATTTTTATAACTTGTATATTCAAGAATATCCTAACATCTGTGTACATAGTCTACGACGATGTCTAGGAAAAAGCTAAAACTTCAATAAAATAAAAATCTGAATTTCAAAAAATAGAAAAGTTCTATTCAAGAATTGGTATTAAAACTAAAAATGAAAAGAATAATTTTTTTTTGCTATTTCAAAAATTTTCTTTAAGCTTGTTTCATCTCTAAAACTATATTCAGTAAATATAATAAAAGTTGAAAAATATTTTTTTTTTTAGTTTTTAATAGTGAATTATTTGCCAAGACTCCTCTGGCGCATTAAGGATAATTTATTTCAAACCCAGGGCATTTTTTAAATCCAAAAGAGATTTTTATGTTTAGCTACAGCTAAAAATTTAAATTGCCGTCATTAATCCTGGATGACTGACCTCTGTATATCCAATGAAAAGGCTGTAGGATGTTTTCACGCTTTTTTATTTTAACTAAAAATTGCCTGATTTTAAAAAAAAATTGAATGTATTCATCTTTTTAATTAATTAAAAGTATATGTTAAGAATTTGAGCTACAATTTTTACTTTTAGTTATTGATGTTTAAAACAGCCATCTTTCATATCCAATGTATGTGGCCAGCTGAAATATTTTTAGTTTAATTCTTCTGGCGATTGAATGTTTCTGTGCACTATTAAATTTTAGAATAATATACTCTTAAAATATCGTCTATAACTTATATATAATATGGCAATAAAATGCAAGATCAAAAGTGAAAGAAATATAATGAATCCGGCCTGAAGACTTTTTCAAGGTTCACTCTCAGGCATTTTGTTTGCTGTTTACACAGATACTATTGTCTTCTAAGATCAAAAGGAATAATCTGCAAATCCATTTTTAGCACCCATTCCTTTCAGGATTTTACTGTTATAAAATTTATTTAAATAGCCAATCAAAATCCTCGAATATTGCAATATTTCAGCAAGATAAATATACTTTATATTAATCATTTTTTCCTTTCATAATTTATTTATTGACTTTCTACATATTATTGAAATTCTACATATTATTTCCTTGTATAACTAACTACCTTGTTATGTATTCAAATTATTATATTCAGAATGATATATGTTTAGATCATCAGTGTTCTTAATTTGATAAAGTTAATTAATACTTAAAAATATACCACATCTCCGTTTCTAGAGCCAATTTGGCCCCTTTCCGGTATAAATGTAAGTGAACTACGTTAAAATAAAGTTGCACAACAATCAAGATGAGAGATACAAACAAATAACAAAATACAAATACATACAACATAACAAGAAACATAAAAACTAGAATGAAAAATATATTGAGTACTATAAAACTGGATGGATGAACTTTATAATGTACAGTATGAGTGAAAATATAAGGGAATTATAACGATTAGATACTTGAGAGGGTTGTTATCGATTAAATTAGGAATAAAATTCGAAGTGTGTTCATTAACTGTTTAATAATTGTTAAAAATGTTGAATATTAAATACAAATCTTAAATGAATTCCATAATGAAAACCTCAAACACTCATTCAAAGAAACTACTGTGGGCACCCTAGGTATATAAATATGACTACACAATCCTCTCCAGTTCCTTGTGATTCATAAAATGTCCATGACTCTAGCTTTATTCCTGAGAATACCAGCTTTCTGGCACAGAGGTAGAGCATCTTCCTTGTGTTATGGGAGTCCCTGATTCGAGTCCCAGTTCGAGCATGGTTGTTCTTCTGTGTGCTATTTGCGATGTGTAACTGTGCCCCTCTGTAAAATAGAGTTGTGCACGCGACTGTGATGAGTGTGTAGCTAAAGTCGTACACTTGGCCCTCGTTGGTGCTACTTGAAACAAGAGGCGCATATCTTCGGCTTAAAATCTGCTGATCTATCGGAGGGGATTTTCCATGGCAATTGTTCATAATTAACAACACTCCGGGAATACTCCCCCAGATATATTTTAAGGTACACGGATATTTTCTGAGATCTCTTAAAAGCCATCCTAATACAAATTTTCTTTATAGACATCAATTAAAATGTGTATTCTTTTCCGCATCAACTCTTAAAAACCCTTGCTGTCATTGAAATTTTTCACGAAGTAGAGAACTTTTCTTCTCTTCTCTTCGAAAGTGACACTCAAGCTTTCTTGTATTCTGAGGTACCTAAGCTCGAATGGTTTTGAGGAATACGATGGTTAGCGGCTTAGTTGAAAAATTATAGTTTTCTATTTCTTTACCCATTTTTAAACCGAAATTTCTGTCAGAATTTTTTGGATAAATTTAATTTTTATTTTTTAATCCATTGAAGTTATATTATTTGGAACTAGCCAAAACTTAATTTATACGATAATAAAGTATTTATAGAAATTATATGTAACTGGTGTTATGCCCTTCAAAGCACAACGGAAAATTTTATATATATGAGAAATATACATCAAAAAGTTTTTTTTAATATATATAATTTTCATTATTATTGAGGAAAGAAAAAAAACTGAATAACTCCTTTTTTTCCCAGAACTAAGCATATTCTTGATTCTTTTTCAAAAAAGAGACAGCCTATATTTTACACTTGTTTCACATTTCCAAGCAAAAATAGACTCCACACAAACACCGTTTTATAGCGAAATGTAGCACACCCATTAAAACAAGGATACTTTTTTCCCTTCTAAAATTGCCCCCGCTGCTTCTAAAACAGAACAACAAGAGAAATGCCACCCCTTTGCTCTGAGCGAAACGCTTTAGAAAAGTAAGAGCAAAGAACTGCTCGAATGGATGATGTCCTGTCATTTGGGGCTTGACGGCTGTACAGATTTGAGATGCATTTGCAAAATCGGATTCCGGGGGTCTCCAAACGCAATCTGGTTGAAAACGCTGCAGTGTTGTTCGAATATTTTTTCTTCACGCTCCTCTTCGCCTTTGTACGTCCCTCGATATTTATAAAAAGAAGTGGCATCACTTTAGAGTACTTCTGTGAATAGAAATTCCATGTTTCAAAAAATTAAGACATTAAATTTCAATTATTATATCGAAGATTATCATATAATTATAAAAAATTGGGAGCATAATATATTATAAAATTGATTATCGTTTTGTTCGATTAATTTTCCCCTTCACTATAAGGAGAAGCCATAATTAAGTAATAAATCATAGAACTTAGAGATTTGGCCTCATAGTTAATAAACAATCTCTAAATTAATAAAGATTAACAAATCTGAATGGGCCTACGCAATTTATTACCTATGAATAAATATATGCTATTCCTCGCAGATATGTGTAGTTTTGAAATTTGATCAAATTTTCTTTTTCAATTGTAATAATATGAATTTAATGAGTATCCAATTATATTAAGGTATTAGTTAAATAATATGATTATACAAAATCACATCACAAATATCCCAAATTATCTGAGAGTTATTTCACTAAACAAATCATTCAAAAGCTATTTTACACACTTTTTCATAAACTATTTATTTTGATCTTAAATGATCTTCCTGACATTTCTCTATTCTAAACAATTAATTTAACATGAGCTATTTCATGTTCGAAATGATAGCTTTTTAAAATTAATTTTTACTCCTTCTCTAATTCACTATTTTATAAATGTTTAACAATTTTGCATGCTTTCGGTAGAGGAATAGCTTTTTAATATCTTCAAAACTTATCGCTGTATCGAACCTTTCTGTGATCTTTTTAAAGTATCCTACGAGTAAAAAAAAATACATTCTTTCTTTCGTCAAAGAAATATACGTAATAATAAAGCAATACTGATAAAGGCAGATCAGCCTTTTAAAAACACATCTACTTTCAAACAAACGTACGTAGTAATAAAACAATACTGGTAAAAGCAGGTTAAAATATTTTATGCCGGTAAATTTCGGAGACACCAAAAATAACATAATGCCCTTACATCATAAAAATGTAAGTAATAACAAATTATCTTTTATAAAAATTTGCAATAAAATATTATTATATTAATTAATAATAATTCATTCAAAAATATTAAAGAGGATGGTATGATTACTATTAAATCAATCGGGAAGGTAATTTTATGAGACTTATTTATCTATGGACCAATCCAAAAAATATAAAATTGTGAGTTCTTGAATTGAATTAATAGTATTTTTCCTGTTTGTCCAACTGCTTCACAGATGATCTGTCAGTGAAAAAAATATTATAAAAATGAGTTCATAAAGTAATAGAAAAACAAATTGTCCTTTTCCACCATTAATAATAATATATTTTTATGCTGTGTTTCTAAATAAATGTTTTTGAAATTATTCATTTTTTTGTATTGAATACTGACATGATTTTTTTCTTTGCTTACAATAAATAGAATAAATATGAAATTCTCTTTTATAAATCACCAGGGAAGAATTTTCGCCTAGTAGGTATTTAATAAGACAGTTAATAGGTCATTAAATAGGAAAGTAATATGGTATTTATTTTCCATTTAAAGACCTCAATTATTGTCAAATTTCTCTACTCCGTGGGAAATAAATATTGCTGTCAGTTGAATTTATTATTTGTATATGGTGAGAAATCAAGAATAATGAAAACAATCTTCAGACTCTTAGTCTGCACATTGTCGTATTTTTATTTAACTACTAATTTTAATTTTATGAAATTTAATCCTAGTTATAACATTCTTTTCTTTGATGTGCTTGAGTATGGATTTTAAGTAGATTCTCTGCTCTTATTCAATTTAAATTTAAAACTTTAAGTTATATATTAGGCCATTTTGAATATAAATTATCCATTTTACAGCAGCAAGGAATATAACAGTCCTTTGGGTATAACAAATGCTCTTTCTAAAAGGGATATGAAATTAAAATTTCAAGGTATTGAAAATATATGTAAAATATTTTAGGTTTTAAAATTGAAAATGAAACAAATTTCTAACATTTTAAATTCCTGGAAGAAAAATTTCCATTGTTTTCTCCTATATTTAAATCAATATGTTACAAAATGCTAAAAGATATAAAAGTAAATGTATACTTTTCAATGTAGTTAGTTTCCTCCTAATATTTGTCAGTGAGGTTTCAAAAATTATTTTAAATAAGTAGATGAAATTATCTCCACATCTAAACAAATTTACATAACCATAAATAATCCATAACCAAATTTCTAGGGCATAATTGCCAGTTCATCATTTAATTAAACAAATTTCAATCATACGAATGCTGTTATCTGGCAATGAAATTTAAAAAAATGATTTCAAATTGTGACATTGTTTACAAAGATAAAAATAATTAATTAATTTGTTTTCAATATTCACAAATTCGATTTTCTTTTCTTAAATTAAATGGCTATGAAATGAATTTTTACCACATGATACTGTTCGATAATTTCTCAGGTAGCCAAATCTGTCATGTCTTGATTCTAAACATCATACGAGAGGAAGGGTACAAACACATTCTTCGAATCAGTTAAAGACTTTATTGTTGGCTTCTCCAACACACTACTCTGCACACTAAACACTACAGGTTACTTACTGTACAACAATTGTTTTAATTCTATATAATAGTTTGTTTCAAAACTTAAGGTTGATTTTAAAATTTATTTTTCTACTCGCAAATTCAGGATTGAAACAATTTATTTAACTTATAAGTTTCATTTATTTTAATTTTTGTTCTCTGTACTGTATGAAGAATGTATATCTGACTTTCTAGTACTTAAAGAATTCTAAAATGCCTTGAATTTTAGCCAAAACTGAATCATTACCGTACATAAAAATAAGTATTAACCAGCTTAATATTTATTAATCATATGGTTAAAATAAATCTATGTTCAAGCGTATCAATCATTCATTCAAAAACATTTTCACGAAGGGATAAATTTCACATCCACTTCCAAAATGTCTATGGAAGAGCGTTTAATTTAAGATTTTATGTAACTAACATGAAAGAAATTCTTCAAACAACATAATCACATTTGAGCCTGAGACTCCTGTTGATATTTTTCTTTCAAGAAATTTCTAGACGTCCGAAATGCCTTCGCCATTAGAAACTCGAAGTAACAAGAATGTGGAAAGAGAAATGTGGTTGCTGCATACTTTCGAAAAGTAACGCAATTACAAGAAACCGAAAGATGTCATTTTATTCCAAGACTTTCAGTTCAAAAACAGAAAAACTAGTTCAGAGCTGAGTAAAAGTGCGAATTCAGGAATTTTTGAAGTAAGTTTATATTACACTATTCTCTGTCCAGATTTGTTTGTAAAAAAGGAATTTTTGTAGATTTTTCATTTACTTGCCGAAGTACTACAGCTTTTTAATTTTATTAAGATGTATATTTTTTGACGAATATTTTAGCATTTTCAGAACATATTTATCAGTAAATAGGTTTATTTATCCATGGAAGCAATATGTTTTCGTTTCTTTTTCACTGTCCATAGAAGCAATATTTTTCTTCATTTATCTTTACACTATTCATTGAAGCCATATTTTCTTCCTTCCTTTCTACTATTCTTGGAGGCTATATTATCTTAATCTCCTTTCCAGTCTTCATGGAAGCAATATTTTCTTCCTTTTCTTTCCCCTTCTTGTGGAGGTTATGCTTTCTTCAGTTCCTTTAGATTGTGCATTGAAGCAATATTTTCTTCATTTCCTTCCCATTATTCATAGAAGCAATATTTTCTTCCTTTCCTTTCCACTGTTCAGTGAAGTAATATTTTCTTCATTTCCTCCCGATTATTCAGAGGCAATATTTTCTTCTTTTCCTTTCCACTGTTCAGTTAGGTAATATTGTCTTCATTTCCTTTCTACTCTTCAGTGAGGTAATATTATCCTCATATCCCTTCCATTATTCATGGAGGCAATATTTTCTTCCTTTCCTTTCCACTGTTCAGTGAGGTAATATTTT
>JAOUZG010040071.1:7377954-7416660 GCA_026289955.1 Argiope argentata
TATAATATTTTGTCTCACCAAGGAAATGCCTGATAGGCAGGATATTTCAGCTGTAGGATAATAATTAACCATTATTTTGGTTATTCCACTTAAGTTGCTAGCGTGGGACAACATTTTTGATAAATATTCGATGGTTTCAGACATCATGAGATTTGACATATCTAAATATTATAATTTTTTTTTGAATATTTGTTTTTAGAAGTTTATTAACTAATAATCTTTTGCACTCCATATTTCTGTAGAAAGAATTATAGATAATTATAATTGATAGAAGTTTATTGATAATTATAACATATGATTATACCAAAATATCTATTAATGTGTTTTATTTTTCAAACCTGATTCAGTTTGGAAGAAATTTTTGTAAATTTCCCAAATTAATAATAAGAATATTATTCAGAGGCATCCATTTAAAGATCTTCAAAAAATATCTTTAAAATTACATTTTAATCCTCCTAATGCATAAAAATTTAAATTTAAAACTATATATTTATTTTAAAATTTTCTTTAAATATTTTAGGAACATTATGTTAATTAAATTCATATAATTATTCTTACTCCTCCCCTGTTTTTAATTGACGCCTTTTATAAGAAATGATTTGTTGGTTTATACATCAAACGCTTAAGAATATGATTTAAGATGGTATTTTTTGATCATAATGAAGTTCAATAAGTTTTATTTGAGTGTCTAATATAAAAGCATAAATAATTTTTTCCAAAAGTTAAGTCAAGCTGGAATTTTTTACGAATAAAATATCTCTGTTTTCTTTCTACAGAAATCTGGAGTGCATAAGAATAATAGTAAATCTTAAATTCTTTAAGAATCATATTTCTGTACAACAAAGTAGAATTTTTAAAAAACAAAGTAGAATTAATCCCTAATTTTTAATTTTTAATTAAAAATATACTGGCACTCAAAAAAAATGTTTTAAGATTTTACCACCAGATGTCACCACCATTTTGAATTTCATTTTTGCTTCCAAATCTTTGAAGTTAAATTAAACTTTACATAATTACGTGATTAATTTGATATTGAAACGAAAATTTTAAAATACTATTTTATGAGCACGGAATGTTAAGTCATAAGCTCTTAATTCATTCTAAAAAATAACAATAATATTTATTACAAAAGAGAAATTATTACACGAATAGAGTCAATAGTATAATAAGCTATGGCTTTCATTTTAAATGATAGTGATATTTTTTTAGTTTCTTAATTTTTTTAACGATCTTAACTTTTTGAAGTTATGTTTAATCTATTTTCCTAATATGTGCCGGCTTTGTTTAAACATCTTACATATTTCTTTTCTTATTCATAAATCAGTTTTTAAAATTTTTTGTTTGAATATCAATTAATCACGTAATTAAATAAAGTTTAGTTTAACTTCTTAAGTGTTGGAATTCAAGGTGAATTTCAAACAGTGGTGACATCTGGTAGCAAAATCTGAAAACATTGATTTCCATGTGCCATGATAGTTTTAATAGTAAATTAAAAATTAAAAATAAGGGAATAATTCCTTTTTTAAAAAAAATTTACTCTGTAGTACAAAAATAAATATTTACTTAAAAATTGTTTTTATGAATTTATGAAATAAAACATCAAAAAATATTATATGTATTATATTATCTGCATTGATATGCTAATTTTTAAAGCATTCATATTCCGATTTAATTGTGTAATAATCTTTATTATAATAATAAAGATTATATAAAAATATAATAAAGAATAATCAAAATATTTTTACCTATGTTTAGAAATATGCCAAATGAAGGATTTTTTATATTTTGTTCTGACTGATTTTATTAAAAATGTGCTAGATCATTTAAGCATACAATACATTTATCCCCCATTTCATTTCTCTGAATGGCAATGATTGATATAAGAAAAGAATAAAAATTGATTCACCATTTTCTAGATTTTTAATGATTTTAATTAAAATTTTAGTATAGTACATGTCTGCAAAAGTCTTGCTGTTCTTGTTTCTATATTTGATCTTTTGTTAAAATGCCCTTGAAATTCATATACTTAGCATTTTTCCATGACAATCATGAATTTATTTACCTAATATACTTTTTGTTTTATAATATTTAAAAGTTCTAAAACATTAAATTTGATTACCGAAATGAAATTTAGATTCGAATTGGAAACCAAATTTAAATCACTCTGGTAAAACCTTCTTTTTTTTTGTATCAGGTCAAATAAATGCAAAGTTATAAGAATATAAATTTTAATAAAAGAATATAAATTAATAAAAGAATTTTAATAAAAGAATATAAATTAATAAAAGAATTTTAATAAAAGAATATAAATTAATAAAAGAATTTTAATAAAAGAATATAAATTTTAATAAAATAAAATAAATATTAATAAAGTTTTCAAATCTATGCTTTTACCTAAATGCTAACAACGTAAATATTTTTAACTTATTTCTATTTTCAATTTTTGTCCTTTGTTTTAAAAGATTTTATAAAAAAAAGTTTATCGGTTTTGCTCCTAAATTTTATTTTTAACTCTAACGAATTGAAGTTCAGATTAAACAAAATATCTACTTAGTAGGCCTACACCATTCAAACAGAAAAACAAATGCTTCATAGGTGTCTAAGTAAGTTAACTCCATAGAATTTATAGCGGTATTCATTAAATCGATTCAAGTCTGCATATGTTATAGTTTTTCTTTAGACATAATGAATCCGTGTCTCTTATGATAAGATATTTACCACAGAAAAGCGGTATACTTCGACAGCAGCTGATAGAGAAACGATGATTTGATTTA
Source organism: Argiope argentata (assembly GCA_026289955.1). Taxonomy (NCBI): domain Eukaryota; kingdom Metazoa; phylum Arthropoda; class Arachnida; order Araneae; family Araneidae; genus Argiope; species Argiope argentata. The sequence goes on from JAOUZG010040071.1 coordinate 7,380,729, forward strand.
TCTAAAAATGTTCATTGCATAAATTTTTATTTCTTATTATTGCTGTGCTAAAATAATTCTTAATTTTCAATTTTGAATTAATTTTAAGGAATTTTATTATTTAATTAACCTTAAACTCAATTATATATTCTCAGTTAAATTAACGAACAAATCTGTCACATTATTAGCACTTTCTTATTGGTACCCTCCAACGGGAGCCGTTTGGAACGTAATTGGTTAAGATGAATCTCTTTCATAAACATTTACGCTATATTTATATTTAAAGCATATCATATTGAAAGAATATATTTAAATTCATAAAAAAATCATATTTACAACAAATACGAGGAACAGTAATAATAAGCAATAAATGTGATATCAGAACACATCAAAATTGAATTAAAGCATCAGGAATTTTGAGCTAGTTCATAATAATATTCAAACTTTTAAACAAAATTCTTTCAAATAGTTGAATGAATAACTCTCACACTCTAAACTAAAAACACTCTAAATGGTAAAGAAAAGTAGCTTATTTCAACGCAAAATCATTTGAAAGGAATAACATCTTCACGTACCTTATATCATATTGAATAATTTTGCAGGTTCTTTAAAAAGTTACGTATCATTAAATTATAAAGCAGATATTTACTATGATACTGTCTAAAAATATCAAATTGTATGTTGAAATTCAGTTCTTAGAAAAGAAATTAAAATGTGATAAGATAATTTATTAAATAATAAAATGATATTTAATATCATTGAAGTGATGAAAAGAATTTATACAATTTTTTCACAAAAATAATTTTAAAATATAAGAATAAATCTTTGAAATAAAATTAGGCTCATAAAAAATTTTTCTTTGAAATGTAAGATTATATAAATGTTATTAAAAGGAAATAATAATTTCAGACTTTATGACATAAAAAAATGCTAAAAGGTTGCCAAATATTTTAAGTAAATTTACAAAATAAATCACTTTGATATTCTAAATTAAATTATACAAGATATATTTTTAGCAAATTTGCTATTTTTAAGGTAAGGTGTCTTGTAGATTAATTGAGCCCTTACACTATTCAACTTTATAAATATTAGATGTAATGAAATAGATTAAAATGAAAAAATCAATTGTGCTAAATGAAAAAATAACAAAATTAAAAATCAGATATTATTTGTTTCATATTTAAATCATCATATGAATGAAAACAAAAACAAGTTATTAATTCTATTCAAGAAAATGCCGAAAATGTAGGTTAATAAATGATATAAACAGCGCCATCTATATTCAATGTGATTAACTATATCCTATCCAGTTTTAATTTGCTGAAAATTATATATGAAACTTTTCTCGCTCTTCTAATTTTTTGTGAACCGGATATCAGAGAAACAATAGGTTAAAAAGTTTATATTTGTATAGGCTTTATGCCATTGATGAAAATATATATTTGACATTATGCTTCCAGAATGAAAAACATTTTCTTCATTCATCTATTATTTAATTTAATTATTTTTAAATTTCATGATGTTTCCGTTGCCTTTGAAAAACTAACTATTATTATTATTATTAATTATATAGTAACACTTATGGATGAAAAAGAAAGGTTGAAGTTACCTGGATGAAAGTTTCAGTTCCTGAATTAAATATTGCAAAAACTGTTTTTAATTGATTTCAAAATTTTGAGATATCATGTTTTATTTACTTTTAAAATTCTTTAATAATAAAAAAAAACTTATATTTCCACGTTAAAACATTTCTAATGATTCATAAGAATGAAAATCCACAAAATTTTAGATCTGTCTATAATTAATACGTGTATGATTTTACATAATAACGATTCTGAAGTTCATAGTACGTCACGCAATATTCAAGTAACTAAGCGTATTGCATAGAATGTAAAATATTGTGCAATTATACATTATATATTTTTTAATGTTTAGCTATAATATACAATATAAAATTGCATAATACTCTTTTATTGTCATTATGCAGTACATAGCATTCTTTATATGTTCTGTATAAAGAACAATATATTTTCAATTATACAATATTGTACAATATATATGTTTTACTGTGGTATTCCTCATGCAACTTTAAATAGTTATATATTTTAGAAAAGATTCAATGATATGAAGGAGAAAAATAATTCTTTCGTATTTATACTTAATTATTTTTTATGAAAAGAACTTGCGTAATAATTTCATCATTTAAAACTTCATAATATTGCTTTATGATACATAATTATACTCTTAGTATAGAAAGTTTTAGTTTTAGTGTTGCGTTATTAATGTAGATGGCCACACTAAACTTGAATATTCTCCTTCGATTTTGATTTTTCACAAACAATTGCAGAATTGTTTTACATCATTATTGTCTATTTGTGTTATATTTGCCCATACACAATAATACTTTGAATTAACAATTTATTTTCTTTAATTTTCATTTACAAATGCAGTTATTACCTTTAATTTTTATTTATAAATGCAGTTATTAGTTACTGATCATTTTTGATTTAAATGCTTTCATGATCAATCAAAGTAATCTGAGAAAATAATATTTTCAATATAACTAATTATTAATTTTGTATACTATTATAACAATACATTTACATTAGTTTTCCTTTTTTAAGATAGAAATATAATTTTCCTAAAAAAATCCTTTCGTGAAAATAGTTCGGTGACTCGATTTCTACATTTACAGAGTATTCAAAAAATATTAATGAAGGCTATATACTGCTTTCAATTATTATTCATAACGAATCTTTAAAAAGTGAGGCACATTTATATTTTTTCTTTTATTTAAAATAGTAAGGTGCTCTCTACTTCAAAGAATTTTAATCACCCTATTAGATAAAAAAAATCATCTAAATTATCTTTATGTCGTAAAAAATTATATATTTATCTTTAACTGTTCACATACTTAAAAAAAATAAAATAGCAATATTTACTGATTAACCATAAGATGCCCAACCTACTTATATCCTTCTACTATTTCCTTATGAAAATTTTGTACTTTTAAGAGGGATTTCAATGAATATATTTCCAAATGTAGTTTCCGATTTTGTTTTAATAATTGTAGGTTTCTTAGGAAAACAGATTATCTTAACTGTGTCGTTAGATATTCTGGATACAGTTTAATACAATAATAATACCATATCTTTATAGAAGATTATCATATTATGGTATAAAAATACCCTCGGATAACTAAGTAAGTACAAATTTTACCATTTGTCTTAAAAAGGGACTTCCAAGTAAACTTGATGAATAAAATAAATATAAAGTAAACCCAATACGGAACACTACTAAATTTTTCAGATTGAGTGAAGAAATAAAATAGATTCATTCAAAATATAAGTCCTAGAAGATTCTCATTAAATTATGATCAATAGGAGATTTTCAGGAACCGAGCCTTCGGAATAATCTGGATGAACATCATTCAAGTTGGATAAAACTGATTTCGTCAGAAACGCTTGCTATTTTAAAGCTAAATTGCCATGGTTAGACTATAAACTATATTGTAATATTCTCATTCATTTGCCTCAGAATTGTGGTAAATTTATCTCATTGTTTTAATATCTGTCAGAGGAACGAAAATTTATTTATTTACTGAGTAATATTTCGTCAATACTTATACTGTTTTGAATAGGGTATTGAAAATAGAATACATAACATTTGTTTCAAAGTTATTTTAAATTGATACAATACGAATTAAAATCAATCAAAGGTATTTTCCATAGTGTTTCCAAAAGAGTAAAGAAAAAAGAATACTTATTATTCATTTCAAAAATACTTTAAATGCTTGTAATAAGGAATTAAAATTGAACTAGTTTATCTCTTATAGTACTTAGAATGGGCCATAGAAAACAAAATACATAGCCTTTGAAACTACTTTAAAAGTGAGTAATAAGATATAAAAAAATAACCTAAGATATCTGTTATAGTTCTTACAAGTGGCTATAGAAAATATATTGCGAAGCATTTGTTTAATAAGTACTTTAAATGTATCTAAGAAGAATATAATGCTTCCAATGAGGAATAGAAAACAGAATACAAAACATTTGTTTCAAAAATAATTAAAGTGTCCTTAATAAAGAATTAGAATTAACTTAACTAAGGTATTTTCGACTTGCACTGAGTTTAAATTGAGATATTATATTATACTGTTAGAGTGATTATTTTTAAAAAAACACATTATATGAAATATTTTTGGTTCGAAAAAATTATTATGTTTTCAATACAAAGATTCAAAAAGAAATGATATAAATAATTATTCAGAGAATTATTAATAAGATAATTTTATTATAAATGAAATAACTTTTTGAACAAACAATGGATATTATTTTTATATTAGAATATTGATACTAAATTGCAATTGCAATTCTTGTCACAAGATATATAATGACTTTCACTGAAGAATGAAGGTTTTACAGAAACTGAAACACATTTATCTTCATTTTAACTACTGAAAGCTAACGTCAGATACATGAAAAAAAATGCTATTTATGAAAAAGGTCAATGTAAAATTGGATATAAATCTTAAAATGTTAATAGAAGAATAACTACAATTAAATGAAATTCAGTATAGAAATTAGTGCTGAGTTTCAACAGTAGATGGCAGCACCAAATGAGCACCAATTGGCAATACCAGTGTAAAAACTTATTCATCAGAAATATTTCAGAAGTTTATTACAATACTTAAATAACTAATTCTTAACTAATTATAACTAATTAATACTTAAATAATTAATTAATTAATTTAGTTTTTCCTTGCGATAATAACAATAAAGGGATAAAATGAATTTATAAAAGAGACAAATCGTTTTTTTAAACTTGTCTTTTATTTTTTTAACTTTTTTTTCTGTCATTTATTTGAGGAATTTAGAACGAATTGTTTTCTATAACTAACAGAAAAGGCCAGTTATTTTTATAATATTAAACCTTTCTAATATTCCGATGCTTTTATTTCCCGATGAAATATTTTCACTTCTCGTATTTCGCCTAAACGTTTAAGTAATAATTATAAAACAAATTAAGCCCTGAGTAAGCTTTAAAAGAGTGGAATTTTACTAAAACATCCCAAATTCATGTATAGCTTGAGTCATTTTGACCAGCTAGTTAAAGCTAAATTGAAATATTTCCGGTACTAAAGTATTAGACTGTTTTCGCAAACTATCACCAATGGCTTAGTAACTCATTGGCGACGGATTTAAATGTGGCAATAAAGATCAACGGATTACATCATTGCCGGATTGCCATAATTCGCGGTTTAGCAACTCATTGGCGACGACTTAAAATTTGAGCAATAAAGTTGGACGGTATAATACGTAAGTACCTCACTTCCACCTCTTCTTATCCAAATTTTTATACTTTATCAGTCTTATAATATTTATCTTCAAATTTTTTTCAAGTATATCATAAGAGTTTTTAAAACGGTATTTTAAACACTCTTTTCTTTTATATGAAATATCAGAAAAGTGATTATTTATAAACCTTTAATTTAATAAACAGTAGAGTAATTAAACCTATTTTAAATTAAACAACCATTTTATTTTTTTAATTGCTTAATGCCTATTTTCAACATTTTAATTTTTTTTTACATATTCTTTTCTCTGTCTGAATCAGCGTTCTACACTCGAGACATTCTGATAATATTTTACAACATTAATTAATTAAGCGAAGAATTGAATTAATTGTAGTTGTAAAACCGTTCAATGAGGTAATCTGAAACGCTTGTATAGTGCATTGTTTATATACGATTGTTGCCACTGGACAAAAAATAATAAAAATATTTCTTTGCCAATTACGTTAGCGTTTTATAAATAGACAGAGAGAAAATGTTAAGAAAAGGGCTATTTGGAATAAATTATTAACTATTATCTCCTTCAAAATGATTTCTTTGATTAAAGTATTTGCCAGACTACCAGGAGAACTAAACACCTTTTTATCTGAGCGGATAGTCATATCAGACTCTCTGACCCACACGCAGGGCCCACTGAATTAACCATAAAACTGAATGACTGGTCTGTACCAACAGCAACACTAGTGAGAACTGTGGTTGAATCTTAAGGGCCATCACCAGCCACGGTACAACCTTTCCCTTATGAATTGTGTCTTTTCATCGATGGGAAAAGCCAGATACACCACCTATTTGTGTACCCTCAAGAGTGACGATATCCAATCACCATACCACCGAACACCATCCGTTTTTCGAGGTACCCCCCGGGAGGATGAAAGAAGATGTAAAGAAAAGAATGGAACTGAAGGAGAAGATACATTAATTAATAAAGAAGAAAATACCAAAGATACCGATCTAATTGTAGTAGGCCCTAATACTGTGTTTAATGGTCAAGAAAAAATCGCAAGTAGTAGTAGTAGTGCGTACCTTTCGGATTAGAATCTGTCTTTCAAAAAATGTAATTTTATTCATCTAAAATAAAAAAAAGTTTATGAATTTTAGACCAATGACATTATGTCGTTCTTAATATTACAAAATTGTTGTACACATTATAAATATTGATTTTATTGGAGTTACACTATAGAATTTCTAAACTAAATTTACAATAAAATTTCTCTAAAACACTAACATAAATGCTAATTATTTTTAAAAAATTAGCTCACTACAATTGAACTGAAACAGAAAAAAAAAAAAAAAAAACAAGATATAAAGTATAAAGTTAATTTATGATATTTAAGAAATAGTAATTTACAATAATGTAAATCAAATATTTATTGTAATTTTTTTTTTAATTTTCATTTTATATACTGCTTAGGTCAATCAGAAAGTTAGTTATAGTACTTCGTACAGATTTTAGATCAAATGCTATTTTGATGAAACAGTGTGTCAATATTTCAAATATTTATCTACATGGTATGGAGTACAGGCAAGAAAGAGACAAATATTCTGACAATCAGTCAACAATTGTCGACAGCTGCAAATGACGTCCAAATAGGAAGTGAGTGCAACAATTCGGTTATCGTAAACTTAAAGATGTAACAATAGCGAAGTTTATCATCCGTTGCGTGAAGTGATTGGCGGAAACGCAATGTCACGCCGAATTATCGAAAATTGGTTCAACATATTTCTGAATACAAGTGCAGATATTTATGACGTTGATACCGAAAGAAGAGCATGATATATTTGAATCGAAATAAAGTCAATACATATTCATGTCACTTTTTTCATAATATTTACTTGAAGACTGATTGACGACGAAGTTGAATTAAGACCTCCAAGAATTCAATTTTTGAAAGACTAGTGCCTTTTTTTGCGTGAAAGATTTTTTAAAACAAAAAAAACATTACGAACAACTAAAATTATAAAGTTATGGATGCGTATTATAATTGTTAATTTTGAAATAAAATGAACTTGAAGATCTTGTATAAAAATTTATTTAGATATTGATTTTAAATAAATGATAGTTAAAAAAAAACAGAAACTTAAAGACAGAGTTTAAGTAATTTAATGTAACTATTTTAAGATTGGTGATTTGTGAGTCGTTATGCTTAATGTATAAACAGAATTATCACAATAATTTGCATTGCTTATATCGCTACATTCTTCGTGGGCGAATATAGTTATCTCTAGCTAAACGCTTCCTTATTTCAAAACTCTCACGTCCAAATTATTAGCTTGAATTTTGTTAATTTCGTATTTCAAAAAACGATAGTTTTCTTTTATAAAGACCAATAACATGCACATTCACAGTCAATGGACTACATCATGGAACAACATTTCAAAACAAGAAGTTTGGTAAAGAAATTGTTGCCAACTCTTTCAGCAAATCGTAAGAAAATACCTACAATACCTTTCAATCTCTGTTTAATTCAAATGTTTTCCCCTTTTCTTCATTTATAATATATTATATTTCACAATCCTTATTATTTCTTTAAATATTGTGCATGGAATGATACAACAGGGCATCACATAATTCTATGTGTCGAGCTGAATGGTGTAGAAACCCAACATAGACCCCTCATTTTGGGTCCCTACTCTACAGGTCACTGGATCTATACAATAGGACAGAAAAGTGAAATTATTCGTTAAAGAAAAGGCCAATCATTTTTACTAGTGAATTTAATCACATAGGTGAAAAGTGCCTCTACCTTTCAATAATGCAGAACATGAATAAAGAAATTCAAAAGTATTTCATTAATAAATAAACCTCTACTTTTCAATAATGCAGTGAGAAAATATGAAAAGTTATATAATCCGAACCACCATCAGGACAAGTGATAACATTACTGTTAACAGGAAACTGTATGACATTACTTATTTGTTGATTCTCACTACCAAATTATACTAAAGTAAATTTTCACACAGAGCTTGAAATCAGTATATCAGTATTTAACTAACATTTAAAATAATTATTTCTTTTGAAGATTATAAATATTCCCTGTGGTAATGCATGCTGAAGTCGCTTATCTGAGGCTTTCAAATAGAAAGAAGTATTAATATATGAATGCAGATAATATTTCTCTCATAAGAAGCAAGTCACCTATTATTTTTTCATTGTTTTTTTATCCTTTTTATTTAACTCAATGAGATATACAGATAAATTTAAGCCAAAAAGTAATTTTTGTTTTTTTTTTTTACATCAAGCTCAAACGTAGATTTTCTCTTTTTTTATTTACTTAATATGGAATAATGAAATCATACCTTTCTTTGAATTTGTATATTTTTATGTTTTAAGGCTTAATCTGAAATATTTTTCCTTTAAAAAATAAGAATATGCATTTTTAAATCATTCCATTGTTGCAAATTTAATTTTTATATAAAACTATATAATTGATATTAGAATACACCACAACAAAAAAAAAATGAAAGGGGTATAATTTTTCGATAAAAATGAAATTAATATTCTGAAATATTGCACAATATATGTACAAATTGCACAATATATTCTGCTTGATAAATTGATTTCAGCTTTACAGTCAAATATAAAATTTGTTTGCTGAATTCTAATTTTTATATAACTTTCGAATGTTCCATTAGAACTACTAAAGGATTTTATACACATCCTAGAGTCCCAAAATTCTTGTTAACATTTTTAATTTTATGTGACCAGAACTCATGTACAATTCAGAAAATAATCAGGCATAGTTATATTTTTTCTTCTCTGCATATTTATTTTTAAGTGAAGTGATTTAATGTATTGGTATAAATCTACAAAAAAGGTTTTGGGGAAAATGAAGTCAGATAGAATCTATCCTTGTAGAAATAAAATCTATCGCATAAAACTATTCTTCTGTTAAGTATAATAAAAAATGCAAAAGCCAAAACCTTTGGTAATTAATTGCTCTTTTAATAATGATAGTAGATTCCCATTATTCGTTTTTGCCATGAAGGATACATAATTGCAATTTTGCTGTTTCTTGAATGAAAAAAAAAATCTCCAAATTAACCTTTTCTGTGAATTTAAAGCGTTTTAATGTATCTTCTTAACAAAGATATATTCCCTTTTTCGTATTTCCTATCTAATATATAATATTTGAAGTAAAAATTCATTTCAATATGCAATTATTAATTTTATATTCAAACCATTTTTCCCCTATTTGATAAACTGACTACTTAAATGAGATAACTATTTCTAAAAATGTGAGAATGTATAGGAATATATTCCTTATACAATTATTCGAATGTAAAATTCTTCAAATATCAAAACAATTATTGAAATGTTTACTTTAAAAATCCATAAAAATCTAATTTCTGTTTAGTTGCTTTCATTTCCTGGGCATTCATGTGTTTTTAAAAGCAAAGTGGCAAAGTATAATTCATAGAATTTGCACATAAAATTATCAAAACATTTGAAATGTGATATTATGTGGCAAATTTTTTCATTTGAATATGGAAACGGTATAATTTTTATAATGATTGTTTATAAAACACATTAGACTTAAAAAATCAGTTTTTTAATTTTTGTTTTCCACAGTTATCCTTAAATAAATAATCCATAACTATAAATGCTTTATAATCTCACAATTTATGTTTTTTACAAATTTGATTATATTAAAGCATCAAATTTCAAAATTATAACTTTTTTTGAAAATCAGAATAATTCTAAAACCTAAATTCCATCCTGCAAGGAATGAAACAAATTAAATTAAGGAAATAGGAAAATGGATAAAAACTTTTGTACTTCAACAGAAATTTTTAATAAAATGAATTTTGTTACATGTCTGCATTTTTTTTCCTTTCTTCGTGTAATTGTTGTGAATTTATACATTTTTGAAGATTTTAAAAACCGGATTAAAGATTTGGGCATTTAAAATTTGCACATACATACTAGTCTTATCAAAATTACAATATTAAATAAAGTTGATTTTGAGAAATTTTAAAATTGAACCTATTTTTTTTAATAATGAGTTTTTATTCCCCTCCACAATATCAAATCACGTGACATTAAAATTTTCTGAAAGAGCCATTCATTAGTTCTGCTATCTGTATAATGTACTTCAACTGAATAATCAACTTCAATAATGTTTTAAGAAACTTTAATTAGATTATTAAGGATTTCCCTCTGCATGTTCCCTGCAAATGGAAATTAATGGCCTGACGTAAAAAGCCTTTAATGCTCCGTGATTCAAGGAGATCGACAAATTATTCTGTCATACGAATTCGAAAACTGTTCGAATTATGTAAAGTCTTTTCAAGAGCCAAGTAGGATTAAAGGAATGATATATACACAAATGTTAAAATGTCAGCTGAATCCTTTCCCTGGGTTATCGTAAGTTTATATTACTATTAATTCAAGTTAATGTATAAAATTATTCCAAAAAAAATTGTATGTAGATATTATTATTAAACATATTTTACCTGTTGGATATAACATAATAATTCGATATTCATAGCTATTCTTCTCAACATTTCTGATATTATTGTATTATAACTAAACTGATAATTATGAAGTAGAAGTGCAATATAAATTTTAATGCAAATAAAAAGCTAACATATGAAATATTTGTCAGTGGAATATTCTTATAATTAAACTGAAAAAAATTAGACTGTAATGGACGCATCTCTTTCTAATTTACATGTTATATTCTTTCTACAAAATATTTGAAAAAATATAATTTGTAGTAATGTTTCAAAATTTGAAAAGGAAATATTGATGTATAGGTATTTAAAATCATATTACAATGAACATTTTCAGCATTTTTACTGAATGTTTAGATGATTTGAAAATTTTACATAATAGGTTTTACATCCTTATTTATAGTTAGAAATAATACATGTTTTTTCTTTTGTAATTTCTAGTACAATTTGATCTTATAGAATGGATGCATTGTGATGAGTTATCATGGAACTAATCTTTATAGAAAGCTGTAGCACAGAACCTCGAATAGTTCAATATATAAAATTTAGTTCACTAATCAGTGATCTAAAGCTTAGTATTTTGAAAATTCGAAATCAAAATACTTGATTAATGTGATCCAGGAATCACATTAATATTACTAAATTATATGAATAGATAGATACATGTTATATAATTATAATTAATTGTTTTTAAAGAGAATTGTCTTAAGCATATGTCACAAGTACTAGACATTCTGCTGAGATTAAATATCACTGAAAATTGAAATTCCTTATGAACTGTGATGTTGAAGAATAATGCGATATCAAAGAAATATATGTAGCAACCGAGGCTGCAAAACACAAGTGCAAAGTCAAAAACTAGTAAAAGAAAATGCATGGGACCGATATTCAAAGGGAAAATAATAGTATGTGTCCTTAGCAACAAAAATTGGAAGAATGCTTTCAATGAAAAATTGGCGAAATTTAAATAAATATCATCAATGGAAGAAACTAATTTTGTTTCTGCATTCAAAAGTAGAAAATTAAAATCAGTTTTATCAAAAAAAAATTGAATAGCGCCAATTTCTAGTTGAGGGTGCTCAGAATACTTCAGAATAAAACACTAACCATAGTATGTGATATGGGCCAGCTACTTTACAAACACTGGGAGTTAATTATACTAAATAAAAGGAAAATATCGGTAAGATCACCTGGGAAACGACTCCTGATCCCAATAATATACGACCTGCTCAGCGACACCATAAACTAAGAAGTGTAAACAGATCTAAGAGTTTATAACGATCTGAAGGAGGATCTAAGACTCAAATTTCAAATGAGAGGCAGCAGAGAAGAAATGATTCACTAAATAATGGAAGCTCCTGAAGATGTTATCTACAGTTTCGAGCATCTGAGAAAAAACTGAAATCTCGATGTCTTTATAAATGACATTTTGTTCTGAGATTAATCTAACAAATTGAATGAAAGAAATAATTTTAAGCTTTATCCATTGTACTTCATGAAGAAGCCATCTATGCTTCGCAATAAATAAAAAATATCGCCTTCAAAATATATATCTACAACACGTCAATTTCGAGAATATCCAAAAATTCAAAGAGTACAGACAAAGATCCAAAGATATTTTTAGCACAATCCTTCCAGTTTCAACTTAAAAGGTTCAAGGATAAAGGTTTGTAGAAACATCAGCAATGAAAAAAAATGCGACAGGTTCAAGACGCGATTTGAAATTTAAAGTGAAAATTTTATATACAAACAGATTTTCAAAAAAACATTGTAAAATATCTCCTGCAGAAAAAAAAACCTGCTAGAAAAATAGCAAAGAATTGGTAAAAAGGATGCAATGGATTAAATAATTTTTAATTTTCTTCTCTCGGCAGCCTTTGTTCCTGTAATCATATCAGAGAGATTTTTTTTCTTCTGGCAAACAAAACCATTCCTGTGCTTACTTTAAAAGATTCAACTAGTGATGTTTAAAAGTGTATCTGTGGGGGATTCGACATCATATTTGACTAAGCTGTGAAAAACCTACATATATTATCATGCAACATGAAGAAACTGGCCTGACGCTTCTCACAAGAATGACCAAAAGCATTCCCAAAAATTCATGCTTCGGACTAAAAGTTCATGAGAATTAAATTTATGAGTGAAATAGCGATACTCTTCACACCGTTATATGCGCAATCATCAAGTGCCATATAATCAATAACTAAAGAAAAACAGAACTATGTTTTCTTCATTTTAATTTGCATTGGTAATTATCTTTTTAAAAAAGAAATTGTTGCTTTATAGTTACTAACTAAAATAGTTTGTAATCACTTTTAATAGCATTTCTATCTATTATAAGAACAAATTCAAAAATAATTGTTAAAACTTTTTTTATTAATTGTATCATTCTATTCATCGACATTTCAGATAGTTTCTATCTCATTATAAAATATAAAATTACGGTAACTGGTAACATAAAATTAACAATTCGTTTGGTAGAATTTGAAATTTCTTAAATACTCATTTTCATGATATTTTGTGTAAATATAATAAAGCTGAAAATGAATATAATGAATTGTTTTTTATGTCTACTAATAAAAGTATCTTATTGAAAAAAATTACTTAATTAAGTTCATTCATTTATTTATAAATTAACTATTTCTCTTTTAATACTTAAAAAAATATTAAGTTCATCAATTTTCTTAATTGAACATACAGTATCTCAGCCTTTCGCAATTAATACTGATTTATAAATATATTTATTATATAAATACCTAACAACAGTTTCTGCAAGGGCTATATTTTATACTAATATAATATCAACATAAACGAATTTAAATATCCAAGGTTTCCTCGAAAGCCCCTATTTGACCCCTTTCAATTAAATTGATTCAGTTTAGAAAACCTTTTCATTTTAAATTTCTTACTAGCACCTTACTGAATATTAACAGCAACTACTTACACATTTATAGTTCGATTTTAATGATAAGAAATTACTCATCATAAAAAAATTCAAAATTGGATAAGAATTTCTCAATACCAACTAAAAAGACGTTTTTAAGTACAAATCATTATTATTAAAGCTCAACGTTAGTACATATATCCAAATAACGCGCATTAAAATATTTTCTGCCGATTTCAATATTCGCTTCAGATGGAACCTCAAAAACGAGCAATAAATTTTACTTAAATGTGATAAATTGTTATTTTTCCTTCTGAGTTCCATGGTTGATACATTTAGTTTAATATCTTTCTTTTTCTTTTATATTGAAGGCATTTCCTCTAAAATGAGTTTCTTGTGAAGCCATTGTCTGGAAGTTCCTGAACACATTTTCTGGATTCTATTCGGGAAGTCTCTTTGTGAAAGTATTGACAGTTATATCATCGGAGGCAATTTAATTTGCTTGGAGACAACTCTATTGAGTTAAGAATGCAAGTTGCCAGAACTGCGAGTCAATGCTGACTTCTTTTTCGCACGTTTCTTTTCTTTGTTTGGCTCTTTGTTTTATTACGAAAAATAACTCTTTAAAGCTCTTAGTTTAAATCGTATGTCGTTTAGGGGAAAGTTTCGAAGTTATAAAATAGTATCTGGAGAGTTCTTACAAGGAAATTTTCGACATTTTCTTCTGTTCCTACTTCTGCTAAAATGAAAAACGCGAAAATTAAACAAATTTAATTTTCAACACTTCATTCTGTATGGCACTCATACTGAATCCATTATAAATTGTAAAATATTATCATATTTTTCCCCTCATTCTCTGCATGAGTTTGAAAGGATAGAAAAAATATTTAAAAGCATTTTTATCGCTCTTTCACCCTTTTATTCAAAAAATTAAAAATGGAGAAGAAATTTTTACTATATAATTCTTGTCTAATAATATAATATCATAGTTTAATGTAATATTATAATATAATAATTTTATAGCTATTCTCGTGTTCCGCTTAACAACGGAAGGAGGAATGCAGTAGCTTCTGAGTGTATGGACCCCTGAGCACTCGAGGACAGAATTCTGACATCTAGCACACACACGTCCCGAACCTTTTTTACGCGAAGGACTTCATTCATGCATAAATTTATTCATTAATTCACGAATCGTTATTTAGAACTGAAACTAAGAACAATCTCCTCTAACCCAGTACGGATTCATTGACATTTTTTCTTCCGATTTTGAATTTTTTCTTTTAAATTAAATCTTATTGATAATAATATAACATAATAATTTAATGAAATAATCTAATAATTTAGTGTAATAATATACTATAATAATTACTTATAATAATTTAATATCATAATATGGTATAATAATATTATGGTATAGTAATTTAATATCATAATTTAGTACAGTACACTCCTGAGTATCCGGCCTGATGTAGCGCACAGCTAGGCTAGATAAAAAAAAAAAGGAAGATAGGCCGAAATTATATGAACTCATTTCCTTCCTTATCAATATCAGCAGACAAATCTTTTTATAGAAAAATTCACAATTATAATACACATATTCTCACTTCTTATTGAGTACAAATCCTTCCATTTAATCCAAACCGATTAGAATGTAAATGCAGCCTTAGACCAGTGAATAATAAAAGCATATGCTAAGAGAAATTTATATATTTTTGATTCAGGAATTTCATTGAGAAAAAGTTGGTTAAAGTATATAAACTGTTCCCTTTTAAACATAAGTTCTACCATGCCCAACTTAATTGCAGTAAGCGTAAACAAATCATTAAAATAAATCGCAAGTCTAACTAACAAAGAAAACTGGCACACGTTGATATCATTTTTCACAGATAAATGATTGCACAGTTATGAAAAGGCAATCTTTAGATACGAGTCAATATAACCTATAGTTTTTAGTTTTAGCAAAACTATAATTTCAAAACGTATAGTTTTTAGTTTTTAAAAAATTCTTTTATAGATTATTGCTTCTACATTTTAGCCTAAACCTCCTAAAATGCTTAGACAAATGTTTTGATCAAACTCCACGAGAGGTATGTTTTTCTCTTCGCAAGTGGCAATAGAAATAAGAGATATTTTGAAAATTTGGTCAAATATAAAAGCGTTTAATGTCTGCTGTGTTATTTTGTTTAAAATTTATGTTATTAATGTTTTCTTCAGAATTGTCATCAATGAATAAAGTTTCTTACATTTATTTGCTTAGTCAATTTTAATAGCACTGCAACAACATTTTTAATGTCTGGCAATGTTAACAAATGCAACGTTTTGAGAAAACACAGAGAAGAAGCTCTATGACTCTTCCCAGATTGTAGTAAAGTCGGGTAGTTGCGAACCGGATACTTGATAATGTTCTTTAATCTAATTATTTGTAATAGTATGAACCTAAAAGGAATCACAAAAATTCATTCAAAATTTAAAAAGTAAAATATTTTTTTTCATAATATGTGTTAGCTCTTGGATTACATTTTATCGAATGTTAAAGCCATTTTAAAGATCGACTTATTTATACTATCAAGTATTTTTAAATCTCTTAACATTCTTGCCATAATACTTGGGTTTTTCTTATTATTAATTTTTTATGAAGGAAGAAAATCTGATTTGTGAATTCTTTATATTATTTATCGCATCCCGGGATATCCCATATATCTCTGTGTGGTTTAATGACACATTTTGAATGTTCAACGCAACAGCTTATAACAATGAAATCACTGTTATAAACTTCACTTGAATCATTATTTCAATGAGAATTCATTTGGATTATATATAATAATGTGAGCAATTAAG
The DNA here is from genome assembly GCA_026289955.1 of Argiope argentata. Lineage (NCBI taxonomy): Eukaryota > Metazoa > Arthropoda > Arachnida > Araneae > Araneidae > Argiope > Argiope argentata. The sequence continues at coordinate 7,397,237 of JAOUZG010040071.1, forward strand.
AAAGCTTTGGATATTAATGGTAACCTTAGAATTTTCGGATCTCATCTGATATTATTAATTAAATTTTGATGATTATACTTTGCGCTTATATTATAATATGTTCAATAAAAATATGCAGATTTCATATGAATAGCTACTTAGCATCCTATTTTATATTCTATGTTTGAAACTAACTGAATCCGGCAATTTTTTCACCATTTCAAACAGATATGCTGCATCAATGTTTTGGTAAAATATGTCAGTTCTAGTGCATACCATGCCCGCGTGTACTAAAACTTTTAGTGAAATTGAATTTAGTACCCAAAGTCACTTGGTCTCAAAACTAGGCCTTACCATTATACAATCAGGATACAGTGAAAAGGATACTGTGGGCCTTTTTGAAATAAAAGTCAACCATTGTCTGGCTCTGGAAACAGAAAACGACACTAGGCTTCTGAAGTTACCGTAACTTGATGTATTAAATTATTTCTTTGTGATCGTGAGATCACTTACTTTGCTTATGTTTTTCTATGTTGATACCCAAAAATAAACAATAGTTTAGAACTGTACATGTTGGAGGCTGATTAGGCTTTTAGTCCTGTAAAAGGATTGAGGGTTTCATACATAAATTATTCTACTGTGGCTTTTTCATAATAGAATTATTATACATTTTTTTAAATGTTCTGCACTAATTTAGTGATTTTCAACGATAGTAGAATACTTTAGCAATTTAAGCATTCTTAACTGTTAATTAACACATTAATCAGCTAGAAATTTGATTTTTTTCAAAAGTGACGCCATCTAATAATTACTTTGAAAAGTATTATTTTTTAGATTCCATACTAATGGTAGCAATGAATTACAAAATATATTAAAAACTAAAATGCAAATAATAATGAAAAAAGAAAAAAAAAGGAATACTTTAATTATTATAATTAAAGTTAGGAAAAAATATTTTTTAAATCTTAAATGGGGAAATATTACAATAATTTAGGAAATCATAAACAAGAAGTTAATGGTTATTGAATGTTACTTAAAACTCATTTTAACCATGCTTTTCGGTTCGGGTCTATATCCCAAAATAACATTTATGCATTCGCAAAAATGTACAGTTCAGTAATATTTTCATGAAACGTTTTGACATCTTTTGTAAATAATATAAATATGTATTCCTAGAGAGATTTAGGTTTATTCCTATTTCCAAAAAATATTTTTTAATTTATACCTAATGTATCGTTCAGCTCAATATGACCCAAGCCAAAAAAGAATAATTCATTTTAATTATACATGCTCATTTTTATTTGAAATAATTTAAAAGAAAAGAATAACAATAGTTTCCTTAATTTATACATTTTCGAAATCTGTTTCTTTGATATATGTGTTCGGTTACATGACAATAGAGCATGCGCAAACTCCAAAAGTTGATATGATTGGCAAGGATCTGTAAAGAAGCTGTAAAGGTTACCTCCCTCTCTAAGAGACACCTGTTTGGCCGTTATGACACATCCGGTCAGCTGTGGGGTGAACTGTGTGACCCTTTTCCTTTATAATTGCTCCAGACGGAGATAATGGGACTATTTGGATTTGAGTCGAGTTCAGATAAAGAGCCACACGTGCATTTCCTGACCCTCCAAAGAAATAAATCATATCTTAAAAAAGGAAGCGTGTCAAAACCTTTAAATTTAAATCTTTCTTTATTATGGAGGGTCAGCTACGAGGGTGGATCTTTAACGAATGTCCCCGTGGTTAACTGCGGACAAATGGGGATACTTCCGAGTAATTATTGGATGATCGGCATCTCAAGTGCACCAATGTAAAAAGGGGAGGATGAGTTTTGACAGAAGATAAAATGCAAAATTTTGGATCGGCAGATGAGCTGAGTAGCTGGAGAGTTGGAGAGATACCACGTGATTTCGAGGTCATCGGTGGAAACTCTATTTTTGAGAGAAGTGATAGAAGCTACATGGAATCGAGCTTTTGATTTGAGATACACCCGATGATTATTGGTGGATTCCTTGAACTATCATTGAAGTAGCCTCATGCGCTAACAGCCTGTTAGATTTTCTTGTGAGGTTGTTTCATCGAAATGAATCGAAGAACCATTCATGTATAACTGTTAACTGAGAGGTAAATATTATTTATTATATTAACTTAAATAGAAATGAGTTTTGTTTATTGTATATAAGGTTGTAAATAAGTGTTTTTTCTTTAGACGCTACCCTTTTATTTGATAGGACAGGATCAAGTCATAAAAATTATTTGCTCTTATTGCAGCATGGGTGTTTTTTTTGTTTGCTTTATTTTACTCTCCGGCACATTATAAAACAATTATTCTTGCAAATGTGTGTGAGAAAACATTGAATAGTTGAAATTTGAATCATGTTGATATAACTTAACTAATCGAAACTTCTGATATCGAAGAAGTATTCGAGTTTGAAAATCTTACAAGTGGTGAAATTGAGAGTGAATGATCTAACAGTGATTTTGAGACCCGCATTCAACAAATGAGCTTTAAAAGAATTACTCAGCCCAAGAATTGGGAAATAAAGTAGAAATTGGTTATGTTGCCACATTTTTCTAAATCAACCGCTACTAATATTTTAAAAAACTATTCCAGGGATCACAAGATACGCAATTGCAAGGATATCAGGCATAGAAAATGCATTTGAGGTGGTATTCAGTTCTGTAATTGAAAAAGAAATCATAAACATGGCTAATATTGAAGAAGAAAGGTTTTATGAGAAAAAGTGTAAACATATGGAAACTAATACTTTTTAAGCACGTATTGGATTAATATTAATATTAGATGGCGTTCATAAATCATATGAAGAGTCAACAAAAAGCATATGGGATAAAGAAACTAGTAGAAATATATTTCATGCAAAAATGTCTCCCAAAACATTTTGCGCCATATCGAGAATTATTCGTTTTCATAATAAAAATGCTCATGAAAAAAAAAGAGGAATTTTGGATAAATTAGCTGCAGTGTGAGATATATGGGAAAAGTGGATTGAAATTCTACCAAAATTATATGATTCGAATGAAAATATTTCTGTAGGTTAAGATTAATTAGAGTTTCGTGGCCGATGTCCTCTCAAACATATATACCAAGTAAGTCATCAAAATATATACTTTTTGTGACAGTAAAATTTCGAATGCGCTGGCGATTCAAATTTACACTTAAAAAGAAACAAGATTCACAGCTAGAGAAAAATCAGGGAATGCGAGTAATGTGTGATCTAACTTATGGATATTCGAAGCACAATATTGCATGTGACAATTTTTTTCAGATCTTACAACATAAGGACAACTTTTTCTAAAGCGAAAAATGACTAAGCTTAGCACCATTAGAAAAAAAAATAAACCAGAGCTTCCTGAACAAATGCCAAATAAAACAGTTAACAGATTCTAATTTTATTTTCCAAAAGAAACAACAATTCTAAACTATATCCTCCAAAAGAACAAGAATGTTATTATTATGAACCATTTGTATCACCATAAAGAAATTAGCAACAGACCCCTAAAAAACTATTCATGATCATAGATTATAATCCAAATAAAGCTCATCATAGATTATAATCCAAATGAATACTCTTGAAAATAAAAGTAATTTTCACTTTGGAATATTTTCCTGTTATTTTTATAGATGCTTTATATTATTGTAAATTTCGATTTTAAATATTTATTATTTTTACAGCTGTTTCATATGATTAAATAAATTTTTTAACTTATATTACTATTGTTTAAACAATTCTTAAATAGCACCTGTCAATTATTATAAGAAAGTTTAGTTTTCTTAGTGCTGCAATTTCAAATATTTTTTTTGTTATTTTTACAGCTGTTTTATTATATAAGATCTATTTTTCAGCTTATATTACTAGTGTCCAATAATTTCTTAAATGACAGCTGCCAATTAGTGTGAGAGAGGTTATTTTCTTGAGTCGGGTCATATTTAATCCGAGCCCTACATACGGGAAGTAAATGCGGACAGAAAAAAAAGGTTAAAGGAGTTTAAAATTCCAAATAAATTTGTATGATTGCATCAGAACTACACTTTTATGTTTCTCTTATTTCATTTGTATTTTTACAAAATGACAAAACAACGTAAGAAATAAATAATGTTATAAAAATATGGCGCAAAAATATTATTTTAAAAATTAAATATTGCAAGTACGTAATAAAATATTTTCTTTTATAGAAGGATAGTAAATATGTTGAATGCGGTGAAATAAAATTTGTATTATTTATGATCTAGAATATTAAAATAAGATGTAATTTTAAGGTTTTAATTTTATGTTTAGAAACTGGAAGTAAGCTTAATAAACGCCAGCAATTCCAGGCAGTTTTAGAATCGCTAAGGCAATTTGTGTCATTAACTTTATTTTTTGGACAGAACTTTGAACTTTTCTAAGCCATAATTATAAATATATATATATATATATATATATATATATATATATATATATATATATATAAAGAGAGAGAGAAGTGTATTTATAATGTAAAATATATAGAATGTATTTTTTGAGTGAAAAAGTACTATTTAAGGCTTTATAATTAAATTAGAAGCTAATCAATTAATCTGAACTAAAATCCAAAAAACCCTACTAGTAAAAAAATTGAATCTCAAGATTCTATTATTTAATAGCAATGAATTATAAATCGCACACTATGTCAGAACTTGATAAAATTAGGGATAATCATAAAATGATAAATTTTAGGGATAAGGTTATCTGTGTCAACAAAAATCCGTGGGTGAAAAATAATAATTTTATTAACTGTACAAGCATCTCTAAAAATCAGCTTTTAATAACGCGTTGCCATTGCACTTACAAAAGCTCTGATTAAATGATATAATTACCACAGCAAATAAAACCTAGATAAATGTTTTTTTGAGCACGTGATTATATGAGATGAAATAAATAGGAAATGGGATATTTTTTAAACAATGAATGCAAGATAAAGTTTTTTTTATCTTTTGCAATACTAAAGTTACTAATTTAATGAAACAATTTAGATGAATATAAAAGATTAAAATGAAATCTGCTATGCATGTTTCAATGTGTCATGTTTGAACATAATTTCTTGAAGGGCCAAGCGCCAAATGATTGTGCAAGTCAAATTATATCTTTATTAGTTTATTTCTTTTCATATAATCACGTGCTCAAAATTACCATTTTACATGTTTTATTGCTGAAGTAATTAACTTATTTTTTTAATTAATACTTTTGTGAATGCAATCGCAATACATTATCAAAAGCTGAATTTTGAGATGCTTTTGATAGAAAAAATTTTATTTTTTGTCTACGGATTTTTGTTGACGCCAAAAACCTCATCCCAAAAACATAATGTTCTGACATGATAAAAAATATAATTTAACTTGCACGAGCACGTGGTGCTTGACCATTCAATAAACTATGTTCTGACACGATACATTGAAATTTGCATAGCAGATTTCATTTAAATCTTAATTTCTGTTTGTTTTGTTTGTCATTTGTTTTACTTGCCAAAACTATACACGAATAGATGTCTAGAAAAAGAAAAGAAAATGAAAACACGAAACAGTTTATAAACAAATAAATTTATTAATACTACCACTTGAGCTTATAATGCCTGTTCATAAACTTCAATAAGTGTGAAAAATTTATTTTAAAATTATATTCTTGAAAATTGAAGGAACAACAAATTGGTCCTCACTCACAACACAACGAATAGTACACAATATTTCTCTGCCGTGTAATGGGAATGTGTTTCAAACACAACATTCTGCTCTCTGGCAGGTTATTGCTGCATATACACATTGCAATATGAGTTGCAGTATTATATCATTCAAATTGTGTCAATGTCTTGAATTCACAATACTGAAAGGAGCTTTAAAAGGAGTGTAACACTAAGTAAACCTTTTCGAATTAACACAGGTGCTTTTATAACAAGCAGTTAAGGTTTTACATAGAAATATTTATTTTGGAGATTTTAAATGAGTTATTTTCTGTCCAAATTTAGATATTTTGATAAAACATAACATGACTTTTTAATTCAAACAAAATGTAACAATTTGGCAAGCAAGTATTTTTTATAAACATTTCAAGAAAGTTTAGAAAAAAAATATTAAATGGATTACAATATAGCAACAAGCAATAGAAAATCATAAATAAGTGTACAAACCCAATTCTCTCGTTTATATTTTATTTAATGCACTTCATTAATGTCTGCAAATAGGAAATATGTTTTATTTATCATCTAATCCTGCGTAAATTAATTTTCACTAAGTTATTATATTCATTTGTTTCGACAGAAACATAAGGTTTTATCTGTTTGCAATTCAATTATTTAAAAGATTAATTTAATTAAGCGTTAATACTTACATGTGGCGCCATCTAGTAGTGAATTAAAAAATGATTATAATATTTATATCAATTTTAATTGAACAATTGAATAATAAAGAATTAATAATTATACAGTAATAAAATAAAAAAATTTTCTCTAAATCTAATTTTAGAGAAAAATATAGCATCATTAATTAATATTGTATCATCATAACAAAAGAAAACTTTTAAAAAATACATTTTTATGTGTAATTTAAATTACACAAAGCTTATTTGTGAAATGTTTTCATTACTACAAACTTGTTGGTAATAAATACATAATAAAGCAAATTTATTGTAAGCATCATTGATATTCTTTTTCTGCATTATAAGTAAATCGGATTAAAGAAAAAATATTTAATCAAGATCTCAAGTTTTCAAAACTTTTCTAATTACATTATGTTATGGGATTTCTGAAACTAATTCTATATCAGAATATAAAAGCATAACTAACTAAACAATCTAAACTTGTTTAAAAAACAGATGAAAAATATGTGATATTTTTTTTCCAAAAATATTTAATTTCTGCAACATTTTACAATATCAGCCCAAAACGAAATTGCTAATAGGAATTTGAATATTTTCTTATAAGTATTTATTCGAAAGATAATTTCTACGTAATGAAATGATTTACTTCTAGTCTCTGATATGGTATTTAATTATGAACTCAACATATATTTAAAAAAAGGCCTGCCTAAAGGAAAATTCTGACTTTCATCTTAATACTTCTAAACAATTTTTTTCAGCACATTTTAAGCAGAAATTTCAAAAAATAATAAAATTTTGCTTGGTAATTTTTGTGGGAAGTTTTAACCATATAGTTGGATCCCAAGAGAGTAGTGTATCATGTAAAGTGACATAAGTAGTTTGTTGCAAAGTTTTCCAGGAACATAAAATTAACAAGGCGTTTTAAATCTGTAATAAAAATTTTATTTAAAATTCCTTACATATAAGATACTTATGCTTCGAAAAAAATATAGAATAAAAAAATAGATTGATTTAGCTATGAAATTAAATTGTATTTCTATGCAGATTTATTATATAATTTTTAAAAAAATGATAATGTTTATTTAAAACTGTAACATATTGTACTGTTCTCGAACGTTATTTGCAGTTTTTTGAAATTTCTTCTTTTAATATGAGTTTTCAAAATTATTAAATATCTCTGTTGAAGGCTAGTAGCAATATTATTACTATTCATGAACAAAATGCGTTAAATAAAAGCTTTTCTGAGTAAATTATGAGTTATGTCAAACACTTATGACCTAATTATATATACCACGCCAAAATTTCCTTTAATAAATTACTGATTTCAGAAAAGATGCTGAAATCATTTTTTAATTTATACTGAAGCTTTTATTTCCTTTATATTCGAACTGTATTTGTATATAATTTATATTATAATATCGAAGAAGAATTAAAAATGGATTGAAAGGCAATAATGTTCGTTCAATAACATCTGGGAAGCTTATGCTCCAATAATATTTCATACTACCATTATTTGTTTCAATAATAGTTTGTAAGAAATAGTTATTTTTAGTAAAAATAGTACTTAAATGATTTTTTTAAAATATTTTCTCAAAAAATATCTTGGAAACAGAAAATTAAAAACAGTACTTTAGAGTTCTAATATATCTCAATGGGCATTTTTCTGTTTCCTAATCTCTTTTATTCTTTTTGAATTTATTATGTGTCAATACGGATTTTTCTTTATAGATTAAAAACACATATCTTGTATTTAATAATATAAATATATTCAGCAATCATATGAAATTTCTGCATTGAATTTAATATAATAAAACATTGAAATTGGCAAAATTCCATTGTAGTTAATAACACTATTAAGATTATGAAATTAGGATAGACAAACAAAAAAAATCAGTGAGTATTACAAAGATATTTATGCTCAATATAAAACACATTTTAATAAAGGTGTTTTTGAAACTGAATAGCACTGATTTTTTTTCCTTTTATATGAAATTCATTCAATCATAGAATTATTTTCGAATAAAATTCAAATCGATTTTTAAAAATTGATATAAAAACGACTAGAATAAAAATATTACAATAAAAAAAATATTTTTTTTATTTTTCTACATTATAATTGCAATCTATTAAAAAAATCAGCTAGAAATAAAGAGTGAAAAAATTGATCATAAATTCAATTTGCTTTATATAACTCATCAGAGAAAAATGTAATAATTTTTTTTTTTTTGAATTTTATCTGAATAAACAGAATTAAAACCATTTGTTCTTGATTCGAACTCTGATTATTCTGTTAATTTAATTTTTAATAAATATTAAGATTTTTACTAAGTACATATTAAGCATTCATATTCTTTGTAACTTATATTTTCTAGTTAAATAGTTTAACTTTTATTTCAAAAAAATTTAAAACTTGAAAAAAAAATCTTATATATGCTATCATTTATTAAATTAAAATTGTAATATAAATTTGAAATTTATTTTTAATAAAATTGCAATTTCTTATATAAAATTAATATTAAATTATATCCGAAAAAAATTGGAACTTAAAACTCTCATTCAGGATTTAAAAAAGTTTCAGAACATTTGCGTCAATATTCTTATAAATATTCTCTTAAACATTTTAAAATAATATGAAAACCTAAGTCGTATTTCTTGGTTTTTTGATATAATTCATAAGCTAAGAAAGTTCTCAACTCTACAAAAAAATTATAATTCACAAAAAAACCAAAAATCCCGTTTTATTTTATTTTCTAATAATATTGCTATCTCCATCCTCTTTGTATCACCGCTGATAGTGTATACACTACATAAAAATCTTCCTCGCGGTGGTTTTTGCTAATCGAGGAAAATATTTGATCGTGACGTTTCGAAGAGGTCTCTGAAAAATGCTTCGTTTAACGCGAAACCGGAGGTGCACTTGCCGTGTGACATGTACAGGTGTGGTGTCACATCCCACCCTTGCGGGGGTGATCACAGGTGCTCGAAGATCCGAGACTCGGAGCCGTGAAGATAAGAGGGTCGCTCACGGGTGGTGAGAGTGCTGGAAAGCCGAAGAGTGTCGATGTTGGCACTTGTGGAACTAGGAGTCGCCGGCACTCTCGTAGGTGAGGGGGGATTTCCTCATCTCAATCATCTGCATGATCCCGTTCTCTTGAGGCACCTCCAGTGCGGCAGGCACGTACGTGGCGCCGGGTGGGATGCACTTGGAGCACTGGCGCCGGAGGGCTGGACGTTGGCGAGAGGCGCGGCACTTCACAGCGAAGCGGAGCTCTTCGGCCATCTCGGAACACAGGGATTGCTGCGTGGAGCAAAAGACAAGATTCTGCGTTCAGTTAGACTACATGGAGGAACACACATCAAAGAGACACAAAAACAAGGCGACTTTATTCAAATAACAAAACACAATGTATATCGCAGAATTCATTTAAGAAAAGTATTACACTAGAAGTAGATTTTCTTTTAAAAAAATACGTTGACAAATAAAAAATGATGTCTATTAAGAAATACTAAAGCAATGCATTTTCATTTAAATAATGGTGCTTAATTATGTCTATCAAGAAATATTAACGCAATGCATTTCATTTAAATAATGATGCTTAATTATGTCTATCAGGAAATACTAAAGCAATGCCTTTTCGTTTAAATAATAATGCTTAATTATGTGCATCAAGAAATGCTAAAGCAATGCAGTTTCATTTAAAAAATAATGCTTAATTATGTCTATCAAGAAATACTGAAACAATGCAGTTTCATTTAAATAATAATGCTTAATTATGTCTATCAGGAAATATTAAAACAATGCAGTTTCATTTAAATAATAATGCTAAATGATGTCTATTAAGAAATACTAAAGCAATGTATTTTCATATCAATAATAATGCTTAATTACGTCTATCAAGAAATACAAAAGCAATGCATTTTCATTTAATTAATTCTGCTTAATTACGTCAATCAAGAAATACTAAAGCAATGGATTTTCATTTAAATAATAATGCTTCATTATGTCTATCAAGAAATGCTAAAGCAATGCATTTTCATTTAAATAATAATACTTAATTATGTCTATCAAGGAATACTAAAGCAATGTATTTTCGTTTAAATAATAATGCTTAATTATGTCTATCAAGAAATACTAAAACAAAGCAGTTTCCTTTAAATAATATAATGAATAATATATTATATTAGAATCATTAAATGAAAGTGGAATTATGAAATGAAAGTATCATAATAGAAGGAATTTCTTTTAAAAGTTCTTTGAAAAAAGATGTATTGAAAATTGCATTACATTACAAGAATACTATTCTTTTTAAAATTCAGATGATTAATAAAACTTTATGTTTATGAAGATATAATAAAACAGTGCAGTTTTGTTTAAATAATGATGCTAGTTATATTAAATTAGAATCATTAAATGAAAGTATCATAATAGAAAGAATTTCTTTTAAATGTTCTTTGAAAAAAGATGTAATAAAAATTGCATCACACTAGAAGAATATTATTCTTTTTTAAAATTCCGATGACTAATAAAATATCATGCTGATCAAGGAATACTAAAATAGTGCAGTTTCCTTTAAATAATAATACTTATTACATTATATTAGAATCGTTAAATGAAAGTATCATAATAGAAGGAATTTCTTTAAAAGTTCTTTGAAAAAAGATATAATGAAAAATGCATCACACTCGAAGAAGACTCTTCTTTTTTAAAAATCCGATGACAAATAAAATATTAATTAATAGTAAAAAGGAGGATTTATAAATTATTTCTCATATGGTCAGCAAAGAATTCCAAAACTTTCTTTTTTCAATTTGGTATATCAGTATTGAAAAAGGTTGCAAACGATTACAATTAAATATAGAAAATTAAAGGAATGTAATAAGTTACATAATTAAAGGTAAAAACGATGTAAAAGTTTTTTTTTCCTCTTACACCCCTTTCATATTGAATACAGTAGGTATTTATATTCTATTAATTATTGTGTATTAAATATTTTTAAGAAGTAATCTAACTTTCAGACTGCAGAGAATTCAAGATATGTTGAATATTTATTGGTCGAAAACAATATTTTCTTGTTCATTTCTATAAGGAAAGTTCACCAAGACATTTTATTTTCTAATAAATTTCAATGAATAATAACATCTGTGCAGATTTGTCTACTGATATGTTGCAGCATTTATGGCTTGCATTTTAGTAAATGAAAGATTCCTTTAAGAACATTAAAAATCCAGTTTTAATTCCTTATCTTATTTTATTGCAATATGTTTTTATTTTCCAGCGTTCCACCCGGGGCGGGACCTCGTAATTGGGGATGAGATGCTTCCGGTATGGTGGTTGAATCTCACCAACCCGGTCGATGACGGGACGTACTTCCATCAGGGAGGGTTGTACGGTGGCCGGTGACGGCCATTGGAACTCAACCACAATTCCCGCTAATTGCTGTTGCGGCGGTTCGATCATTCAGTTTCTACGGTTAATCCGTGTGCCTTCGTGGCGGGTCGGAGAGTCTCTTCTATGACTTTCCAGCGTTCAAAAATTGGACTTTACGCAATCCTTTACGCAATAACAAGGTTTATTTATTTTTTTCAATGAATGTAGTAATATATTTACTGTGTACTAGAGGAAGAATTTCTATTTTTGTATACTATTTTTTATATTTTTATTCATTATTGGCCGTTATTTATTTCAAACTTTTTACTCCCACATACTCTCTAAATAGATTTTTTTGCTTTTGGATTGTAGCTTAGAAAAGCATTGATCATCGCAGTCAGCTTATGCTATAACGTCTTATCGAATGTTATGGAATTTCAATTTATAATATCAGCAATTTCGTGTGCTTCTTTACATTGTCAGTTTAACTAAAAGCTGGATGATCTTTTCCCTTCTAATACACCTTTAGGCTTGCTAAATATCAGTTGCTTAGCTAAATTGGAGCACCATAATCTCTGCAAGTGCTCATGCCATTTGATACGATAAGCTTAAATGATACTAACTACAATGGCATTTCTGAAATTCTAATTATACTCCGCTTCTCCATTAGATATTTAATAATTAAGATTTGGAGTGAACAAAGAAAAAATCACTTAATTAAATAAATTAAAAATTAAAATGAAATATGCTATTCATATTTCAACGTATAATGCCAGAACATAATTCTTTGAACGGCCAAGCACCACGTGCTCGAGCAAGCGATATTATATTTTTATTATAAACCATATTTTATTATTTTATTGTTTCTTCGAATGAGTCACTTTAGTATTGCAAACGATCCAAAAACCTTTGTCTTATGTTTATTGGTTTAAAAAATTATTCCATTTCCTATTTATTTCATTTCACATAAAAGCGTGCTCAAAATGGCATTTTTCTAAGTTTTATTTACTGTAAGCATTAACTTATTTTTTTTAATCAGAGCTTTTGTAATTGCTATGGCAATGCGTTATTAAAAGCTGATTTTTTGAGATGCTCTTGCAGATAATAAAATTCCAATTTTACGCCTACGATTTTTTGTTGAAGCCAAAATACTTCACCCCCTAAACAACATCAAGTTCTGCATGATAAAATTTGAGAATGGAGTGCTTAATTTATGGTAGTGTGTGATTTATAATTTATTGGTATTAAATAATATAATCTTGAGATTCATTTTTTTTACTTAAAGTTTTTTTAGGGAGGGAATTTAGCTCAAATTAATTGAATAGCTTCTAATTAAATTATAAATCCTGAAATAGTACGTTTTCAGACAAAATAGGCATTTCTATATATTTTAAAATTTTAGAACATAAATAAATACAAGAAAAATTAGAAACTTTCATCAATATAATAAATATCATCGTTTAAATAAAATTTATTACAATATCAAAAACATACAATATCATGTGTATTTAATATCATAATACATATTATGTTAATATAATAATTAAGTATTATGCTAATATCACAATACTCATTTACTTAACCTATGAAAAACTGGATGTAAAGCATGAGTCAGTGCTCTAACCTTTGGTAATGAGTGAAGTTTCCTCTCATATCCATTCACTAAGCATTTCATCAGCACGTTTTACAAGAATTTCCTAAGAGGCTGATCGCGTAATTGGGCACTCCTGCGAATGCACATAACAAACAAGTGTCTGCCTTCAGACACATTCATATCTATTCTCGCTAATTTCACACTGATTTAATTGGAAGTTCCACAGACCTGGCAGCTACTTTGGAAACGAGAAGAGATTGTAAATTCAATTAACTCACTTAACTTGATGCTTAAATTGTTGTGACAATCTCTACTGAGACAAATGTTTTAAAATTGATAAAAGTTCATTAACTCGAGAACGGGATATTAATCTAATCTGACAATGGGTTTGAGTGTCGGATCACTAAAGCAGCTGGATAAGCAACATCTCTTTCTGTGTTAGGAATCGGAAACGTGTGTAGCGAAAACAATGACAAATATCAGCACCCATTAATATATCTAGGATATTCATCATACAGTGTGCTATTAATTCTTTCAAGTAATGTTTTCTGAACCACAATTTTTTAAAATTATGTTTAGTAATTTATTATTAGATGCAATATATGCCCATAAAGATGAAATTTTTGTGATATATCTTCACTTTTTTTTGAACATTTCGAAAATCATGTCAATATGCATTTTAGTGTAATTTAATATCTTAAATATTATGTTAATTAGTTGATTTTAATAGTCAATTACTTATCGGTGGTACCAGATATCAAAGAATCCAGGAATAAAATTTATTTTAACTTTCTTTAAAGTTTATAAAAATATATCACAGGGCAGAAAATAAAAACTTAAAGAATAGTAAGTGACAAAAATAATTTATAAAAGGTTACTTTTTCATATTATTATAATTAAAAAATTTATATTAATAATATGAATGTATAATATAATAAATATATTAATAATATGAATTCCTAAAATAAAATTATTAATAAGATTTTTTATTTTATGAATTCATATTACTAATATAATTTTTTATATTAGGAATTCATATTATTAATATAATTTTTTTATTTTATGAATTCATATTATGAATATATTTTTTATATTATGAATTCATATTATTAATATAATTTTTATATTATGAATTCATATTATAAGTATAATTTTTTAATATTATGAATTCATATTATAAGTATAATTTTTTAATATTATGAATTCATATTATAAATATAAATAGTTTATATTATGAATTCATATTATTAATAGCCGGCGTCTCACATAGAGTTAGCTTGTCTTCCTCTTGACCGGGGAGTCCCGGGTTCGAATCTCGGTCAGTACACGGTTGTTTTTCTGTGTTCTATCTGTGAAATGTATTAATGTGCTCCCTTGTAAAAGGGGTTTGTGCAAACGAATGTGATAAGTGTGTGCCACCTTCATATGAGCTTGAAGTCAGACTTCTGCCCTGGATTACTTAGGTGTCTATACCCTCAGAAGCTGCTGCGCCTCTCTTGTAAACGGACACGTGTTCATATTATTAATAGCATTATTATAATTTGAAAATCTTCTTATTTAGGAAATAAAACCTCAAAAAGATAATCCATAGATAGTTGTTAAATGTTTAAATGCATTTTAAATATTATTAAAATACCACTTAACCTTATTTTTTTCTTCTATTTAACTTCCTTGCTTTTATAATTTTGTTTTGAATTTCCTTAATTCTGACAAAGTAATTTTTTTTCTTTCAATTTATTCCTAAAAGTTAGTTTTATTTGTCTCTTTTAATTAGGATAATAATGTTACAATTTTTTTTCTTATTCATTGTCTGTTATTTGAAAATATAGTAATGCTCTTATATTATGTATTACATCATTTATATATTACAAACAAAATATTTTTAAATAAAGGGGAAACTTCAGAATTAAGTGGCAATGAAACATTTATACAAACATTACGAAATTTAACTTAATTTTTTTGTACACTTAATAACAAAATAATTAATTTACTAAATTGCCCTTTTTTATTTTTAGATAGTTTAATGAGTTTTTTTTAAAAAAAATGGCTGTTTATAATAATAATAATAAACCACAAAGTTTATAAATAAATAAATAACACTAAAATATACAAAATGATTGTAAATAAATAAATAATCAAAAAAAATTAAAGAAAGGAGAATGAAATAAAAATTAAAGCACATAAATTTTAAAAAAAGTCAACGAAACAAAATAAAGTGAAAAACAATTAATTAAAAAAATCCCATATTTTCGCCCATTAAAAAGAAATATTTTTGACAGATTAGTTCCACAAGGTCAACCTTCTAATTCTTCAGAAATTCTAATCTGGAACTATCTCTTCTTCCACGTCATTGCACATGATAGAATCCTCTGCTGACATCTTGATCGCGATTTGAATTTCTTCTCCATACATTAATGTACTACTAAATAATTAAGCAGGGTAAAGTGGATAGGCAATTAACCGTCGGGGCTGTGAAGCGGTATTGAGCGGGCTGCCACCGCCACCTGAGGGGTTGTAAATGATCTGACCGCAATGAAGGATACCGTGCCAAGGTGCCCTTTGTCTACGTAATTAATGGTTACCGAATTTCATTCGATAGAAAATCTTTAGGGGCGCTATTTGCAATCCGACATTTTGTGGTAATTTTAATTTTTCTCTTTCTTCAGTCCCGCATATTTTCCTTTTCATTGAATGAAAATGAGACCATAGGAAGTTGTTGATGTCTATAGTTGGTTTAATTTCTTGTAAAGGCTGACGAAAAAAGAGTTATTATAATGCATTTTAAGATTATTTTTTAATTATTATTTAGTTCAAATGTTTGTTCTAAAGTAAATATATCTATTTAATAAAGATATAAGTAAACTTATTTCCATCTGGAATATTAAAACTGATATGACATCATTGGTATGTTTTTAAAGCATTCTTATTGTTGTTTAAAAAATATTCAGAACTATTAAACGCTAAAAAATTGAATTGTACGTGGAAGAATATTAAAATTACGAAAACAACAAACTTATTCTATATTATAAAATGAATATTCAAATTACAAAGATAAATTTGATAGCTTAACTTTTTCAAATATTATGAAAATGATTGTCTGAAAGGTTAAAAAATTCTTATCTAAATAGCACTAATGATGGCAGCCGCATTATTGTAATAAACATTAATTATTTGATTGAAAAATATTTTAATAATAATGCAAACTGAATTCTTCAGGGCATACTATATTATAAAATATTAATCCATGCTATAATATTTTGCATTTTAGCAGAGATATTCAAATTACAATGATGTATTCGGTGACAAAATTTTCTTTAAATACCGTTTAATTAAATATATGCCATTTTATTAAATCTGTGGTGATTGCTATATAAGCCAATTAATATCCTTCAAGTTGAAGGGTCCCTTTTACTCGATCGGTATGATACTCGGTTAACTAATCATAAGATTGGGAGTTCGGGCCCAGCGCTATCCGCTAATCACCTCACTAAAAATCTATAATCTAAGTAAAGTAATATTAATGAATAAAATGAAAATTCAAATTACAAAGATGCATTTGATAGCTTGATTTTTTTTCAAATATCATTGAAATAAATATCTGAAAGGTTAAAAAATACAATAATCAAAATAGCATTAAATGATGGTAGTTGCATTATGGTAATAAACATTAATTCTTTGATTGCAGAATGTTTTTATTAGTAATGTAAACTGAATTCTTCGGGTCATACTATAATACAGAATATTATCCATGCTATAATATTCTATATTATATCAGGGATATTCGAATTACCACGATGTGTTCGGGGACAAAATTTCTTCAAATATCGTTAAATTAAGTATATATCCTTTTATTAAATCTGTAATCAAAGTATAGTAATATTAATGATGTCAGATGCATAATTGTAGTAAATATTAATAATGTACAATGCGCTGTTGTGG
This sequence comes from Argiope argentata, assembly GCA_026289955.1. Lineage (NCBI taxonomy): Eukaryota > Metazoa > Arthropoda > Arachnida > Araneae > Araneidae > Argiope > Argiope argentata. The sequence continues at coordinate 7,414,470 of JAOUZG010040071.1, forward strand.
ACAGGGCCAATTATTTTGCAACGTAATAAAGTGACATTTTCATGGAACAAAATAATATAACATTACTTAGTGCTTTTATATAAATTGATCCAAATAGACAATGGTAATTGTTAGAAAAAAAGATACGGATTCAAACATAATAATCTGAATGCTGAAATTTATTGAATTAATTACAAATAATATCAATGAAATTGGCAAATTTTATTGATATTATTTGTAACATTTCAGTTCTCAATGAAAAAGAAGGAAAAAGAGACAATCATTATGGACATACACTTACTCTTTCTGTTTGTGCGTGTTTTCTGGAGTTCCAGAAAAACTCAACAATCGCAGCGACAATGGCGACGGCTAATCCGCACAAAAGGACAACAAAAACTCCGCCAATGTTGCCAACTCCGAGAGAGTTGGCTTTACCCTCTTTGTTCTTGTCCTCCCTGGCGCAGGAAACACCTGAACCCTTCCACCATTTATTGTACAGCATCTGAATGACGCCTTTCTCTTGCAGGTCAAGGATTGCTAAGGATATTTTGTCCCTCCACGGTGATCCTGAAATGGAACAAAATTTGCAAACAAAGTACAGGGTTAATTTATTACTGTTGTACAGAAGATCAATTTCATAGTATATTTTCAAAGTGAATAAACTTCTGTGGTATATGTAAGCAATACTCAAACACAGCCATACGCCATACAGGAAACTTGATGTGGCTGAAGAAGAGCAACTTCATTTTGTTTGAAGAAACTAACGACACTATCTGATACGCGACACTTGTAAACTGCAAAGGTTCCTCAAGAGAAAATGCGTATTGGTACATAAAAAAATTTACAAAATAATATTTATATATCATATTACATTAGAAATTACACTATACATAACATATTAAATTGTGAAATATTATAATAGACGCGTCTTTGATTTAGAAGTATTTATACCACCATTAAGAATTACATTAGAACTACTATGCACATGCTATGTCTCAAGGTAATATATCTATTCATAGGGATAAAAAAATGGAGGCTTGGACAGAAAGAGTTGTATTTTTGTAGGATACGAAATTGAGGCATACATTAGAAAAGGCATTAAACATAAATTAAATTGTGAAATATTATAATAGACGCGCGTTTGATTTAGAAGTATTTATCCCATCATTAAGAATTAAATTGGAGTTACTATGCAAATTTTATGGCTAAAGGTCATTATATCTATACAGAGGTATAAAAAATGGAGGCGTGAAGGGAATGAATTGTACTGTTGTAGGATACGAAAATGAACAAGAAAATGATTCTAAAAAAGTTAGATGGAATGACATTGCAACTGTCTTTATTGTATTGTAAAGATGAGGCAATGAAAAATATTCTGAAGTTTGGCACTCACAGCAATAAAATGGACAAAGATAATTTCGGTTTAAAGAATGGTTTTAATGGAGCTTGGTTTCAGTGGTGAACAAAAAAAATTCCTTTACAGTATAAAATATAGAGAGAGTAATCGTTAGTTCTGAACAATACACAATATCATATTATACAATTTTATTAAAAAGAGTGCAGTTTCTACATTTAATTATGGATGAATTTATGAGTAAGCCAATTTTATTATAGTTACATTAAACTACTATTTCTGTTTTCTTTGATTTTTTAATTGTCTTGATCTTTATTATATAGATTAGTATTGGTTCCTATTTTAATTATACTGGACATGTTACATGTGTTCAAAAACTTGAACAAATTATCCAAAATTCCAAGTAAAACCCTCTCTATGATCCTCACACTTTAAAACAAGTAATATGTACAAAAAATTAAAGAATTCTTACTTAAGTCAAAAAAGAAATTCTTTATTTCAAATATTTTTCATTAAATATTACAATTAAAATAAATAATTTATCAAAATATTATTGATTTTTCCAAGAACTGAACTCGGATTCTTCAACTTCAATTAAAAGTACAGGAATCCTGACATTTTACCGTTTGATTTCAGTTTTCATTACAAATTGTTAAAACTATATTTAAAGTATTGAAAATTAATCATATTTAATTAACAAATTAATATTTGAAAAATGTGTATTAACATCAAGTGTCATCCACTGCAAGTTTTAAAAAATGTATTTGAACTTGAATGAATGAATAAAAAATATTTTATTAAAGATTTAAAATTTGAACTATATATATATATATATATATATATATATATATATAGTTC
>JAOUZG010040071.1:7428724-7488255 GCA_026289955.1 Argiope argentata
ATTCAGTCCTAATACAACATAGGGCATTCAGTCCTAATACAACATAGGGTATTTAACATATGATGTTCAGTAGAACATTGCAAAAATATAGGGAGTCCGAGCATTTAAAAAAATGATAGATGATTCCTCAGGTAAGTAGTATGTCTTTTAATGAACCAGGGGATCGTAAAGTACTAAGTATAAAAAAGTAATTAGAACCTTTATCTACAAGAAAAAAAGAATAGGAGGGAAAAAAAGCAAAATCGTGAAAATGTTAGGAATTTTATATTCTTTTATGTATGCATGTTGTTTGAAAACAGGGGAATTCAAGAGATACTAGGAAATACAATTAAGATATTAAAGAAGAACTAAAATAGCCATTGGAAAACAATGGTAACAAGGTTTGCAAAAGGTGTTGTCAAATTCGAAAGATAAATTCAGATTGGGGCTAGTGACCATTTAGTAATTGAAAAGTTACCATAAAGCATAGGGTCACAGATAACATTTGTTTTTCTATAGAAATCTAAAAAAAAATACTTTAAGAAATCAAACAACTTGGTGTAGAGAATGACACTATGAATGCAAGAATTAGAAACAAGGTCATCGAGAAGAAAAAGTATTCTCATATGTAAATTTTAATTGCTTTTGGAGAAAATAAAAGAAGAAAGCATGTATTCATTAATGAGCATTGTAAAATTTATGATCTTTAAAGTTCATTTCTAAAAACTTGTCGAATTTCATGAATGAAACGAAATTGTTCTTGCATATAATTGTCGGTACTCCTTGCAGTACATTTGGAGGGTCTTGGAAGAAAAAAAATGTTTAGCCCCACCGGGGTGTTTGGACAGAAGATACGGCCCCAGTAGGAGATCCAGAAGTTGATATTAAATTTTCGTTGTACATTCCACAGGATAGTGATATGGGGATTTTCAAATCACAAAACTCTCGTACAAGAAGACTTCTTCTTATCGCTTTCCTTGCTCCTAATCCTCGTATTCATAGGGCATTATTTCAGCCAAGATCAATGTGTTTTGCATATCTGTTTTTAAGATTTTCACTGAATGAATGATACATGAGACTCCATGTTTTCTGGTAATTTTTCTTATCTCCTTACTGCCTACAACCCCTGCTCTGAGTTTGTATTTAGAAATTGAAAACATCTTCAGAAAATCTCGTTACCGATGTTACCAAGATATTTCCTCACTCCCTTTTTAGATTTTCTAGAATATCTTAAAAATTGACTAGTTTTCACTGCATACTTATATCAAATTTAATTTAAAATTCTTTACACTTTTAAGCTTTTATTTTTCTTCAAATTTTAATATTTATGCAGACAAGGTTCTAAACTACTCTTTCGCTTATAGTAATTGACAACCCCTTGGATCATCAAATCGGCATGATACAGACATGAAAAAAATCGTTGCTTACGTATTATACCGTCCAACTTTATCACCAAATTTGAAATCGTCGCCAATGAGGTGCTAAACCACCAATTATGGTAATCTGGCAATGGTGTAATCCGTTAATCTTTATCGCCAAATTTAAATCCGTCGCCAATGAGCTACTAAACGGTTGGCGATCGTTGGCAAAGATGGTGTAATACTTAAGTACCAAAAAATCTTTTAAGAAGGAGCTTTTACTTAAAAGAATCATTGTTGAAACATCATTTATTTTTTATTAATTTATTACAATTTCCAACAATTCTTGAGCTCTCTATTTTTATGACTTTTCACTTTCTAAACGTCGTTTAGGACACTTTTTTGTAAAGTGGTTTGTTCTTCTCTTCATGCCTATTATTACTTAAATGTATTTGCCAAGCTAATTCGGCAACACTCTGCAAATTACATATAATTCCTTCTAGTTTTTAATTCACAATCTATTGCTACCAAAAGCATAGAATCTTGAAATTATAGTTTTTTTAAAGCATTAAATGACAATTATTATAATGGAAAAAATTAAATAACATAAATCCATAGGCTGTAAATATTATATTGTTGCTTATAATTCTCAACATTAAAAATTTCAAGAATATATTATAATAGAAAGAAAATGTAAAATGAATTACTGAATGCTAATGCTAAGAACATGACAGAAGTGAAGTTCGAAAAAAAAATGTGTTGAAATTTTTCTAGCTCAATATTTTTAATTATTCTTAAAGGTTAAGTTATTTGCTGTAAGATTTTTATTTTTCAATTCAAATTACTTTATGTAAATCTGAATACATGTTAAATGGAATGTAATTAATTATTCATGCTAACCGAGGTTATTACTATTACGTATTATGAATTATAAGGGCTCATTAAGTATTTATAATCAGTTAGAAAGTTCGGTATGAATAATTAATTACGCTTATCGCAAGCTACGAAGTTAAAGATTGGATATTTATATTTATTTTAAACTTTCAAGCATGGAAAAGAATAAAAACCTTTCTTAAAAGTTTAGTATTTTTTAATAAATATTCATATTTTCCACTAAATAATTATGGATAAAGAAAAATTAATAATGCATTAGATCTTTTTAATTTCAGAATGATGAATATTAAAAATAAATAAAATACATAAAAATATGTAAAAAAATAAATAAAAAGTGATTAATACTTTATAAAATTTTCTTTTAAAAATGCATAAAGCAAATTTCTTGTTTAGTTGTTTTATAACTATTTTGGCAGGAAATTCAATCTTGGCCAGAAAAGGAAAGAAACGTTCAGTTAGCGAATATCACAGAAACAATGTCCACCCTTAGGGAGGGAGAGTCTTTTGATGCTCGAAAGAATCTTTTTTTCTTTAAATCACATTCCAACTGAATTGAGGAGACAGAATGGATCGCCTGTGTTTTGTCTAAGCACATATCATATTCTTAACTTTTTAACAGTCTAAATGTTTCTGAATGTGTGCTGTAAAAATTATTTTGTAATTATTTTTTTCTAGACATATTTTTATGTTTGTTTGATGTTGCCTAACATGCCCATGTCATAGCGGGTGGAGGCTGGTCTTAAGTTTAAGGCTATTTTTTTCTTCTTGGTTGCTATGACATGGGCAAACCCATGCGGGTGCTGCTAGTAATATGATTTAATAACTTTAATTTTCAAAAGACTAGCCGTCATATTCATCTTTTAAAGCTGTTCTCAACACATTTGGTTTACCATTCACTTATCATTTCAACCGAGCTAAAGATAAAAGGCCGATGAGCCTAGATACTTCTAGAATTATCACTAATATCATTGGAATCAATGAAAATACCCATTTATTGTGAAGGAGTGAGTAGAATTTTATTTTAGGTTTCTGTAAAGGTTTTTAAATGATTTTTTTCATGTAAGGTATTTGGTTTTCAAGTATTCTATGGCATTAGCAAGATTTTAAGGTGATACGTATTTCTTTATAATAATAAATCCTAAATCAGTGACGATTCTTACACTGAAGAATGTCATGGTCAAACCTCCTTCCTGTGTGCCATAGGCAATCTTGTTCTGTTCGGCCCGGTCCTCTACGCTTTCAATAGGAGTGATGGATGTGTAATGTTTCATTTTATGTTTTTGTAAGTGTTTTTGAATGATTTGTTTCATATAAAGAGTTAGGTTTTTAAATGTTCTATGGCATTATCAAGATTTGAAGGTTATACATATTTCTTTATAATAGTAAGTCATAAATCCTTGACGATTCTTACCCTAAAGAATGTCACGGTCGAACCTCCTTCCAGTGTGTCATAAGCAATCTTATTCTGTTCTGCCAGATCCTTCACGATTTCGGTAGGGGTGATGTGATTAATATTTTCTTTTAGATTTTTAGGAAGGTTTTTGAATAATTTGTTTCATGTCATGTTTTTAAGTATTCTATAGCATTAGCAAGATTCGAAGGTTATACATATTTCTTTATAATAATAAATCATAAATTAGTAACGATTCTCACCCTGAAGAATGTCATGGTCGAACCTCCTTCCAACGTGCCATAGGCAATCTTGTTCTGTTCGGCCAGATCCTCCACGCTTTCGATAGGGGTGATCATTCTTTCGACGGTGAGGAACGCCGCCAGGTTGGCTGTGTAGGATGAGATCATGATGAGAGTGAAGAACCACCACATGGCACCGATGATCCTCGTGGACGTCGCTTTGGGGTTAAGATCGCAGCCCTGATGCATCAGGGTAACGATGGTGAACCAGAAACTGTTGGCCAGGCTGAACTGGTTCTCCATGACGCCGCTGTCACTGAAACAGGGATGTGGGTTCTGCCACTCGTAGGGACTGAAACGCGCGACGATGAACATGCAGAGGCTCACCAGTGCGTAGGCGGCCAACACGTAGATCCAGATATCGACGGCCAGAGGACTCATGAAGGAAAACAGACGGGAGGGCATGCTTTTGGGGAGTTTGAAGAGGATGCCGATGCCGAGGTTCATGTAAGGTTTCGTAAAATCGATGACACTCTCCCTCGCGTAGTTGATCGTCATAGGAGCCACTGCGAGATCAGCAGTCTAGAGGTAAAAGAAAGCATTAAGGAATTTAACTTCCAGTGGTAATAATATATTTATAGAAATCTATGAAATGTCAATCTAGTTTGGATGTCAAAAGAATGATATATAGTTAGTGAATTTAATATAATTGCTTTTAAAACTCTGAACGCGGTATTTGAAATTCGTCAATTTATGTATTTAAAAAAATTTAAATTGTATAAATTTTTTGAAAATTGTTTAAACATTGAAATACTATAATCAAAAATAAGTAAGTAAATGAAATTAGTCGATGCTATTTACTGAGATTTTTGGTTGATTCTGCAGATCAGAACTTTGATCCTTTTTTTGGCTAATTTACTTTAACCGTTTGAGTGCGGCGAGACGCTATTGCGCTTCACTTGACGTAAAGGTAAGTATTCTTCCGCACTCAAACGGTTAATAAACGAAATAAAACTATGTTGTTATTGTAGTTTTATTTCAGTCTATCTTCAGCATCCATTTTGATGACTATATTTATTACTACTGCAAGGTTACATTTACAGAGGAAATAAAAATTCATTCATTAAAATAAATACAAAAAAAATTCAGTAACCAATATTTTAAAACGGGATATTCGTGCTAGTATTATTGAAAACAATGTATGATATAGTCGAAAACGCATTTAATATTTTGAAATAACTATTTAAAAAAACATTCAAAATTTTGATTATTATAAACATTATTTTAGACACATTTTTCTGAGAAATAAGAAAATGATCGTCATCTACGGCAAATATATTCAAGCAAACTAAGGATTATTTTTTTAAAAATCGTTTTTTATGCGTTTATTGTCTACCGAAGATAGTTTTAGATAGAGATTCAGAGACTTGGTAACATTATATTTATTAGATTAGATTAGTTTGTTTTAGTCTAGAAAAAGTGGATGGAGGGATAGAAAATTGAGGTGAAACTTCCGTACGAGTAAATCAATATAGGGGTTCATTATAGAGTTTTTAACAAATTTGAAATCTACTCTTAAAACCAGTCATATATGAATCAATGTAAACAGTATAAATTAATATATGTATTTTTTGCTAAGGAAAATTATATCCAGTATGCTTAAATTATAAAGTGTTTATAAACGAAACATTATATACATGTAGATAATTCAAAGTACAATCCCCCAAACATATATATATATATATATATATATATATATATATATATATATATATATACAATTATTTTGGATTCTGAAGAAAACCTTTAATCAACTCCATTAACATTTGATAAATTATCCATGGTTTTTTGTTCAAAATCTTTCAATTACTTTTACTTCAAATTTAAAAGCTTTCCCTATACAAAATCACTATATACAATGCAATGAAATCCAAAACGAATATGCATATTTTGACATTGTTGTAATTTAAAGAAAAATCTACGATTTCACTTCTGACGCACTTGAACTGATTTCGAAAATTTTCTTTATAAAAGATGAAATTTGCTCATCTTAATTTGTTGTTATAAATATCAATACATATAGGTTTCCACAATTCATTTTTTCTAAAAGCTAAAAATCGATATAAAATAAATATTGAAATAAAGCATAGCATACGAGACGTTCTCGAAATAACAAAATGTTATTTTATAATTATCTCGTATGTTATGTTATTTTATAATTATCTTATATTTTATATTATTTATACCGATTGCAGCTTTTATTAAGAACTCATTTCTTGAAATTATTTTAATAAACTGCAATCGAATTATTTGAATAACTACAATCGAAAATTTGAATCAACTGCAGTCGAATTTTCTCTTTTAACATCACATCATGGGTAATAATATAATCACTATATCGTATTAGAGTGCTGTTATTCGAGAAACAATGAATATGAATATCTTATCCAATAAATATGAAAAATCGCTTTAATTTCAAAATCTTATGATATTTTAAAATTTTATTAATACCTAAGCCATTACGAAACCATCAAATAGATGAGAAATACTTATATAACGTTAACGAGAAAACATAAACAGTTCTTAATAGTGCTTCTTTAAATGTTCGCATCATAAACCAGTATGGCCTCATTTATTTATAAGAGAAGCATTAATACATGTTTTATAAATACAGAATAAAAGGAACAATAATAAATATTCATTTCGTTAAATGGTTATTCGAAGAAAAGATCATCGCATGTAACTAGATAATTTAATGTATGTGATTATTATGAGTTAAAACATTTATGTATTGATATTAATTGAAGATTTTAAAACCATAAAATGGATCGTTTTTGTTGCAGGCTAGAATCAATTAATTTGTTTTATTTTCATAATTACACGATACATTTTCTCTTAAGTTTTGCATTATCCGGCCCATTTTTTTCTTCTTCTTTTTTTAAAACAATAAAAATATAGTGATGTCATTGAACTTGCAAGAAGTGTAAAAATAGATTAATTGAAAAACATAAATTAACACTGAACTTAAATATTTGAAACTACCAACGATTTAATGAATTGACACCAATATTTCTTCCGAATTTTAAAAAACTTTGATTTGTAGAAATTGTAATTACGTATCACTTTAGGCAATTTAATTTCCATTTGTGCTTATGTAATAATTCATTAATTGTATTGTAGTATATATATAAATAGCTTTCTTTTGTCGATGTTTATGAAAACAGTTTATAAAAAATATAGTTTAATTAAATAAGATGAGTAAAAGAACGAGATATTAATTGTAATTAAATACAATGTAATAAATCATGTAATGTAATTTAAGCAATAAGTTAACGTAATAAAACGTAATTAAATAAGAAGCAAGACAATAAACGTAAATTAAATCATGATTCAAAATCATTTTTATTATAAGTTAACCTTTAGGTTGCGGGAACCCAAATTCGGAAAAGTTCCTTTGAATGCGGGCATTCAGTGAAGAAAGATAACAGATGCTTCCCCCTTTTTTAGCACTTCAATCTCGAGCTCCCGTACTGTTAATTGGTCATCTGTCTTATCCGTTTTAACCAGGTTGCTTTTTTGTGGTTTTACTGCGTCTGTCCCCTAGAAATAGCTTTTTATCGTAATTTTTCTTCTTCTGAAACATTTGTGTACTAATTTCCACATGAGATAGTAATGAATTAAATTTTATGATATTAATTAACCTGTAAATAGGATAACAGCAGTACAGTTATTTAGCACATTAAAAAATTGTTGTCAATTTTTCAATCATTTTTGTGATTAAAAAAATTTCTCAAGCCTTACTGAAGCTGCCAATTTAATTCCTATAAAGCTTGAGCACATCATTGTGAATTAAAATTTGTTTTTTCTTCTAACTCATTGATCTTTATTAAATGTAACGATTTATAAATCATGCATTTTGTAGATTTGAATTTTTTAATATTAATGTATTGAGCTCATAACATCGAATACAATTTTTATTCCTAACATATTTCGATCAGTTTTTAATATAAATCACTATTAACATTTTTTTGTTCTATTGTCGATTCTTATAATTTATAGTGATTTTTTTCCGAGAATTTCAATTACTCATAACATTGTAATAATTCTGAAAAGTGCGCTCTGTTTTCTAAACGATTAATAACCAATTTATAACAAAAAAATTTCTACATAAAAATTTATTAATTTGTAGATAATCGCCAGATTAAAGACGATTAATTTAAACAAAGTAAGATTATATATGTTTTATTCATAATTTGATGTATAAGATTTCATTGCTGTAAAATTATATTAAGAAATAGTTATCAAAAAAACTTTAAAAAATCTTTAATAAATAAAGCTAGCATTCTAAATGATCAGAATTTGTTATTAATTACAAATATTTTTGCAACCACATTATTTAGATTATCTTTCAGAAATGCTTCAAATTAAATCTAGAATTCCTGCCTTTTTTACTTAGTCACTTTATTTTGTTTCAGTACAAATATTTCTGGAAAATTTTAAATGTCTAGTAACTTTTCAATGAATTAAAATGAAGGAATAAAGATTTTAATATTTCTCTTCTGATTTTGGAATGCCTAGAAGCTACTAATTATTATTTAATATATAATTTAATATATAATATATAATAATTATTTAATATACTAAAAAGCTACTAATTATTATTTTTGGATAGATTTTGAGAGCCTCTTCCATTACTTTAAAATTAGAATTATAAATTTTAATGAATGTTTAATTATAGATAGTAAAAGCAGCCGTTTTCATAAATCATGAAAAATAATGATGAAACTCACAGCTTGCTTAAAAATCAAAACTCAAATTTATTTTTAGTACGAATATATCGTTCAAACATTAAATTTTAAAGCTAAGAAATTGTAAGTTGTCATTTTTTTAATATTGCGTTAAAATTGTACGTTAATGACTGGGAAGTATATATGCCCGAGGTTCCAATCATAGAGTAGGAAGCAGGCTTGAAGACAAAACAGTATTTTGTCACTTTTCAATGTAAAATATAATGACAGAGCGACCCCCCCAATCCAAGGTTCAATTTATTTTTCCTGGACTGTGACGAATTGGGATCAAAGATGTAACAATTTATCTAGAACGCCAATAATCTTCACTAAACCCTTCTATCAGAAATGAAATTTCAAGTAATTCTTGATTCAAAAATTTATCATTCGAATAAAATTATAAACCTCATTATATAATATATTATAAAAATTATAAATTGTTGCAAAATTATAAAATTTTATTAAGTTAAAGAATTAATGATTTAAAATGTTAAAAAATTAAGCAACGGGGGAAAAGAATAATATTTTCAATCGACTACTACTAATAAATGAAATTATGCAAACTCATTCGAGATCTCTTAGGAGTGTTACTTAAAAAAAATGTCGCCAAAGCAGGGTTCACATAACTCACTAGCGCCAATAGTGATTATAACTACAGCTGGACAAAATCTCCTGACCCTAAGGGGGTAAAGCACAAAAGGGGAGTTTTATGAGGCAATTATGGTCCGCCGGGAGGTTCAAGTGGGGGAAGGAAATTCAAACTCGTTGCTGGTACAACAGTTGTACCACCCCGTAAGGAAAGGTAAAAAAAATCTTGGTGCAACTGTTGTACCACCCGTAAGCTAGAGGTTAAAAGAATGCAGATGAGGGTCATCTCAAAAATAAAGTGTCCCCTCATTCTCACTCAATTCATGACACGTTAATAAAATTTTCAATGCTTTCCCTAATGAAATCAAGACGGTGGCGTACTTGGCGAGTAATTTTTGCATACAGGAATCTCAGAATCCGCGACACGGAATATGAAACAACATACGATTTGTGAGTATTCTCTTGTGAGATTTATTACATTAGATTTTTTTGAATCATCCGATTGAACCAGACAGGAAATATATTCTATGAAATTTTAATTTTAATTTTGGATTAATACTTGAGTTAATTGATAATTTATATTTAACTTACATTTTGGCATAATTTGCAATATACAATGCTGGGTGACCCCCCCGCAATATGCCCTATATTCTAGCAAATAAAAAGAGAACATGGTTATATAAAAACATTTGTTACTTGAGTATTAGACCACCGATATTTATCGCCAAATGAATTGCCAATGAATCGTCGCCAATGAATTGCTAAACCACCAATAAATGGCAAAAAACCACCGTTATTTTAAAAATTCCGATATTTTGTTGGCGTCGGTTTTTCGCCAAATTTGAATTTCTCGTCAATGAGTTACCAAACCATTAACAACCTTGGCGTCGAAGGTCTAATATGTAAGTACCAAACATTTATATAATTAAACAGAAAGCTTCTTAATAAACTTTTTAGCATATTTATCAATAAAATATATACTTTCCTAACATGTAAATCTATATTTTTCCCTGTGTCTCTGAATCTACCGATTATCTATAAGAAAACAGTACGTGATCAGTTATAATTCATATGTTAGGTCTTTGGAATCCTTCTCGCTCACAATTTTAAAAGCAAGAGGTGCTTGTGAAAGATTCGAAAAGCAAGAATTTCGATAGCTTTTGGAAAAATTTGCTGAATTATATAGTCATCAAGTTCTCTCAATATTCTCTACCATGCAGTACTTAGAAAATTCAACTCTATAGTCTATAGCTAAAGATACTATCTACATGCCTTTTAGGAGGTCTTCGTAAATTAACTGCCTACAACAGCATACTTATGACACCTGGTTCAATTCATAAAATTTCAAGACATATCATCACAATCAGTAGAAGAAAAAAACCAGTTATAACTTCATACACCAGTTATAACTTCAATTTCCCTTTGGTATCAGATAGTGTAAATTATCAGTCGTGGTTCTTTGATATCGTTGATGATATCAAATACTTAATCTGCCACTTGTTTGCATAATGTCAAAAATATTTTATATTTTTTTGATATATCCTCAGATATTTAAAGCCACTAATTATTACGGTTTAACTATCTTGAATAATAGCTAGATCATAGTCTTTTAAGGCACGTGTAGACATTAGTCACGTGCTATCGTCTTTCGAAAGACTTAATACGCAATTTGCTAGCATTGTATGCAAGGGTTCTCAAATTTTTCTGAATTTTTCTCAGACATTTATCGCGGTTACAAATTAAATATTTTCGTAGATTAGGGGAATGCAGATTATCTCGAATAACAGTCGAGTCATGGTTCTTTTAGACACATTCTATCGCCATTTGGAATATTTAATTTACCATCTACTTATACAAGTAAATTTTTTTCTTTAATTCAGTTTTCAAATATAAGAACGTGTAATGTTTTATAGTGCTGAGAGAAATTTAACTACAAGAAATCATTCTTCAACGAGCCTTTTTTTTTCAATTTCCTAAGGGTTAGAAAACAATAAAAATGCTGAACGACACATTTCATACAAGTAAATAATTGAGGATGAGCTATTTACTATACCTTATCAATTATCTCTCGCACTAAGCCATTCCATTCTCCTGTAGAGGTGTTCTCTGCCCCAAATTTCTTGTCCGGCACAATATACAGCTCATAACTGAATCCAAGTAAATCAGCTATCGTCTTCAATAAATCAATGCAGAATCCTTCGAATCGATCGTTACCGGTCAGATTTTTGTCTGCTTTAACCATAACATACGGAGTTGACTGAAAAAAAGAAAATAACATGCAAGAGAATCTGAAAAAAGGGAAATATCACAAAAAAAATGAATTAAAATATTTTTCAACTGTTGCCGTGTCTTATGATTCTTGCCATGAACAAGCTCACTGAGGTAGTCAGCGATTTAAGCCTAATCAGAGTCTCTTGTTTTGTAGCAGCGTCATCTAGGGTCAAGAGTCCGACTTTTGCTACTCAGACATCACAGTCGCTTGAACAGTCCCTTTTTACAGGGGATCACATATTTTTCAACTGTTGCTGTGTCTTATGGCACGTCATGGACAAGCTCACTAAAGTAGTCAGCGATTTAAGCCTAATCAGCATCGCTTGTTTTGTAGTAGCCCCAACTAGGGCTCAGAGTACTACTTTTGCTACACACTTATCAAATTCGCTTGCACAGCCTCTTTTTATAGGGGAGTACATTTTTACACTTCACACATATAACACAGAAGCACAACATGCCCGAACCAGGACTCGAACCCGAGATTTCCAGATCACGGCAAAGATGTGCTACCCTATGTCAGGATGTCAGCCATATTTTTCAACTTAATAATAAAAGTGATTTTTTAACATAATAATTATTATTAAAAAAATTTCTAATGATGAATTTGTTGCAGAGCTATGCTAATTCATATGTGAACAGAATCAAAAATCAAAAATTTGATTCTTCTACAAGTGTGTATTATATAAATAATTAATTCTGAAAATAAATAAATAAAAAGATAACAATAATATTTCACGACAATGAAGAATTTTTTTAAAATTTTTATCTATTTAAAAGTGAATTAAACAGAAAATATTTATAAATGGATTGATAAAAATCGCGATTTTAAAATAATTATTTTAGTAAACCCGTAATTGTTATGTGCGAGAAGTTTACTGTTCTTTGGATGAAGTAATAAAACTTTAAAATAAATAATAAAATTCTTATAGAATGTATTCAAATAAACTGTTGCTGTTGTACTGTTGGGGATCCTGTTGTTTATTTAAATTTCTTTAAATATGACTCAATCATTTTGATAAACAATCAATGTCAGCAGCTCCTGTCTAATTTATTTGTAGTCTATTTATCTATACGGCTTGAATAAAAATTCTATTATTTGTGGTTTAATCCTAAATTATAAATGAAATTCCAATGATCTCGTAGCAAAGCTAGTAAAAGCCTAAGGTAAAATATGCTCAATTACGTTATGGAATGAACATATCCCTATGCAAAATGAAACATACACGGTTGACTTACAGCGTAGGTATACTTGGCAAACGAAAGCAATTTTAATAACTTGGAATAAACTAAAATCAATTCAAAATAGTGTTGACATTTTTATCTTTATTTCAATTTGGTTTTCAATAAAGGACAAGAGAAAACATTCGGACTACTGACGAATTTTAATTAAAAACTTTTAATTTAAATTCTTTTCTGAAGAAACAATCGTTGGAGAAAATTAAGTTTACTCGATTTCCATTGATTCGGATAGTTTAAAATTCTAGAATTTAAGAAAACTGAATATAGAATTAGATATTTCCTTTTCTGACAATTGATGAATATTTCTACATGTTTATTCATGTTCTTCAGTTTTGAAGTCGATTAAATGCTGCTTTTTCGTTTATCATGCTCACAGCTATCTGAGATTTTAAATTCATTCAACTTTCAATTGCAAATTCTACATACTGAAACACATTTCAACTATCTAAGCAAATTAGAATTTCCATTTGATTTTTCATAAAAGTATTTTGATAAAATAAATTAGATGCATTTTAAGTATAATACAAATTCCAGGCAGTCTATTTCATCTAAACAGGGTCTTTGCAAATATTGAATCTTAAAATAGTCTTCCACAGATTATATTGCTTAGTAATTTGTCCTGTTCTTGAAAATATTCGAATTCAAGTCCCTAATAAATCAAGAAAGCTATTTCATCGACGCTGTTTGAAACACAACTCTGAATTAAATTAAAACAAAACTATATGTTAGTGACAAATTAGTGAATGTCTGAAGGTAAGTCATTCTCCAAAGCAAGTATCTCAGCGTTCAATCAGTTGTTGGTATGGACAAATTCAATCTAATATAAGGGAAATGACTAATTCTAATATAAGATTCTGCGTTTCATTATATATTGATTGAAAGTGACCAATCTTAATTATAAAGGCACTGAAGTTTTCAATTAATATTCACACTCTCTGTAAAGCTATTTGATTAATGATTTAAACATCAATATGTAACATCGAAAATAATTTACCGTCAATAATCTTACGGATATTTTATTAATAGCAAAACTTTTGTGAAATCATAGATAATTTATGATTATTTTCCTTTAATATTTTTGGAAATTTGATTAAGGACAAGACCATCAAGAAAGTTCAAGATAATAAAATACTAACTTACGTCCGTTTTTTAAAAGGAATAATCTAAAAAAAATATTTAAAAAAACCATTGGGTTTTGATGAACAATTACATAGTCGTTGTTGGAAACACTAACTTTAATTTAAGTTTAAACAAAATTAGCAATTGTAGGTGATGGATCAGTATATACTGAAGTTAAGTGGTATTCCAAAACAGGCTTCTCAGCGTTCAATTAGTCGCTGATGCTGATAAAGCCAATCTATTGTAATATAATGGAAGTGATTAATTATGATTCAAGGTTCTGTGTTTGATTGAATATTGGTTTTAAGCGACCGATTTTAATTATAAAGGCAATGGAGTATTCAATTAATATTCACCATGTCTGTAAAACTACTTGATTAATAATCAAAACATCAATATGTAGTACAGAATATTATTTACAATCAATACTCTCTTTATATACAACATTATTTGATTAATAGCAAAACGTATCTAGATTGTTTAGTTAATTTTCACTTCATATAGTTAGGAATTTGACTAATAATAAAACATCAAGAGAGTTTGTTGTTGTGACGAATGGCATTTTACAAACCCACGGACAGTTATTTGTCGATTTAAGATGACCAGGGTCCTTTAAAATGACTTTTTGAAATTTTCAACTTAGAAATTTTAGATTTTATAGGCGTTAAGAGTAATACTATAAGAGATGACACACAAACTTTTAAAGCATTATATTAATTTATTTATTTATGAGTTAGAGAGGTTAGTATAATATAATATTAGCTATAAATAACGTTAATGAAAAATGTTAACGTTAATGAAAATTTCTTTTGAGTACGAAACATCAAAATTAACAAATATAATAACTCAAAACTAATGATTTTTTTAAAAGTTTAGGTAGTTTTGAGTTATCACACTGAATACGAAATATCAAAATTAATCTAACTTCAAGATAAATCCCAACTTTTGTTTCAAAAGGGTTACAGTAAATAATAATAAAAATTGGAGCGCTTTCAAACAAATTTGGAGCGCCTGGAACATTTTTCATTAACGTTATTTATCGCTACTAAATATTATATTAACCCCCTAACTCAAAAATAAATTAAAATAATGCTTTAAAATTGTGTGTGCCATTTCCTACAGTGTTACTCTTAATGCCTGTAAAATTTCGAATTTCTAAGGTGAAAATTACAAAATGTCATTTTAAAGGTCCCTGGTCACCTTAAGTGGAGTAAGCGTCTCTTGTTTTTATAATCGCGTTAACTAGAGGTAAGAGTACGACTAAGCTACTTGATGTGTCACATTCCCCTGCGCTCACCCTTTTTAGAAGGGAAGGTAGGGTGGATTCACACACCTACGCAGATAGAACACAGAAAAAGAACAACCACGCCCGAACTGAGACTCGAACCCGTCATGCTCAGATCACGGAGAAAACGCATTACAATTACCTATGCCAGAACGCCGACTCAAGAAAGTTTAAAACAACAAACTTCTCTTTAATATGAAACTTTTAAATTCGATAACCTAAAATAATATTTAAAAAATAACACTGAATATTTATAACATATTAAAGTTTGCTATATTAACCAAATAATGCTATTTCTTGTATATTTTCTGAAATAAAAGTAAAAATTAAAGATCATTGTTTAATAAGAAAAAAAATATTTTTACCAGTAGGAATTCCCTGACGAACCGAATTCGTCTATCACAAAAGCAAGGTTATTGAATAAGCTCGCTTTGTAAACTTATTTATCTTCAGTTGAAAATACGAACCGAACCGACTTGGATAAAATCAACGCACAGAATTCCTTTGTTCTTCTTTCTCGCAGGCAAGCCTTCCGAATTGCATTAGGGCAATCGGCACCGAGATTTCACGCTTGTAAAGATTAGGTGCGACGAAACAAAATAATTCGGGCGCCGGGTTTCATTGTGTTTTTACCGAATTGTAAGAATTTTTTTGTCTGTTATACGATGCAAAGAACTCAGCCCCCCCCATACCTCCCACTATTCCGCCTTTCTTAACGAATTCAGATTGAAAGCGTGATTCCTAGTTTTAAAGGTTTCGTTGAGAAACAGAAAATGAAACTTACTTTTTGCATAGTATGGCAGCATTTTCAATTTTACTTTTTTTAATTCTCAGCAGACTTGTATTTCTTTTGTTAACCATTTTGTTAAATTCGTGTAATTTTGTTAGAAAAGAACTTTTGATTGATACGAAAAGTAGTTTTACTTTGATTGAAAACAGATGATTTATTCCTAATAAAACTTTTAGGTACTGTGCTGTTATAAATAGCTTATACAAATCCTATATTTTGCCCATTTAGGATTTTTTGGGATTTCTTATAGTTTTCATGATTAGCATTTATCCGAAAATAAATTACGTTAGTTACTTTTTATTAAAGATACAAATTTTTATATAAAAAATTTCAACTTTCCTTCCATTAAGCAGCTTAAAAACTAAAAATATTATATTAAAAATACTATGCTTCCATTTAAACCTCTGTCTTTTTATATGAACCTTAACGTAAGATTTAAGCCCATAAATTTCAATTCATAAAATCGTTAGTAAAGTAATATTAAAATCATTTTGATTCTTAGTCGAAATCAAAAAGTTTTTAATAACTAAACCACTTAAATGGTTTATTTTCCTTACTGGCTAATAAGATGACACCTTCCATTTTAGGAATATTTTCTCGTTTGTTTCAAATAGAAATCCATTGAATTCATCCCATATCTACGTATTCGAAGTAATTTTCATATTGAATTTTAATAATCATGAGTGGTTTAATTTTAGCTTACAGCTATCAAAATTCAATAAATCGATGCACGTACGGCATACGGATAAACCTGTTAAGGGGTTAAAATAGTAATGAGAGCTGCAATTCTCTTTATTTTTTTCAACTAGATCAAATTAAACATTGTGTTTTTAGTATTGGATTTATAAAGGTTATAATATTCGGAAAGACATGTTAAAGCAAAATTAAACTCATGAAATGTTTAAAGAAAATATCTTACTTCGATGGTCGTGACTTTAAGCGTTATGTTTGTGGTTCCAAACTCGTGAAAGACTGCATGATTTGTGATATTTAATCCACCACCAGTTGTCCATTCACCTACCTGAAATTATCCAAAAACTTTAATTACACAATTTTTACCTAAAATTTATGGATATTTTTTAAATCTAATTTAACCTAATGCATATCTAGACTGATGAAATCCGTTCACTTACTACCTCATGAGCTTCATATATTTTACAATTATAAGATCTTGAATGTATTGTTTCATTCCATTTTTAATTAGTACGTATTTGTCAGATAATCGAGGCATTTCATTAAATTTTAATTCTACTTAACTGATACTACAAAATAATACAATTGAAGAAAGAAGATATTACAAGAGTCCATAGTATATAGGGTAATTAAGTACTGATGAGGTATAGGAATTAAAAGTTCATTGAATTAAAATATATTCTTTGTTGGTTCCCTAATTTTCCTGGGTTTTTTTATTTTACCATTGATATAAATTATAATTTAAAATGCCTTATTAATATTAAGACGATTACAAACATCAAAATTAGGATTTAAAAAATCTTGAATTCTAGAATCTAAAAGCATATTAAAATATTAAGAAAACTTGGGAACTTTAAACATTAATATTTTTTAAAAAATAAAGAATTTTAGATCATGCAAATAATCTGAAATGTTTAAGAAATTTTAAAACAAATGTTTTATCTCATATTTTTAAATCTGTTGTTTTATTGTTTTATCTCGTATTTTTAAATAAAGACCCTTATTTATATTTATGCATATGAAGTTGTCGAAATAATTCTGAAAGTATGATTTTGTTGTTTTATACTGTCTAAAAAAATTTTAGAAGTAAAAAAAAATAAAGCTGTTTTTTTATTATAAATAAAATATATTTACATAATGCAAATGAAATAATGAGCTCTCGTTTGACGAAAACTTTAATTTTTAGTAATAAATTATTAGTTTCCTTTATTTATCATAACAGTGTTTTCTGTCAAAAAATGATTATGCGCTAAATCATCATTTAATCAAATTTTCATCTGTAACTTTTTATGATGTTGTAACCTACAAAATAATTTATCAATAATAATAATAACAAATAATAATTTATTTTGCATCGTGAAATAAATTTTATTTTGGAAATATTTATTAAATTCTCAAATTTCTTATATACTATTCATTAATATTCAATAAGTTAGCATATTTATATAAAAATAACAAAGTAGTTATACAAATTTTTTCCTCCAATTTTGTTTTTGATATTTCAATTTCTAATTGGTAATCAGTTTAATAAGTTTAATATACCTATTTTTAATAAATATGAACCGTTTTAGAAACCGAATATAAATTATGTATTTAATACAGATTTTTAGATTTGCATTTAATACAGATATGCATTTAATATAGATTTTTTATAGATTTTTAGTTTTTTAGATTTTTTTGAAATAAAATAGGTATGATTTAAAATAAACAGAAATAGGAATTTGAAGATTTAATTCTAAATTGTATTTTTTTAAAATAAATAATGTAAGCAATTACAAACAAAAAATGTCTTGATTTTGTTGGAAATTATATCATATCTGCTTTCTAATTAAATCAATTTTCTGTATCATACTACTAAAATCAAATCTTGTTACTTCCAGATTACATTTTAAAAAAGAAATCTGATTACATTATTTATCTCAATATTACTAAGAATGATCTCGCTTAGCTTTCTATGGTATTAAATTTTATTAACAATAATAACCACGAGTTTCATTTCGCAATTCCTTTAATTAATTATTAATATTTTTATTTTTGTCTTTCATTTCACAAATATTCTAGAATTTTTAATTAGTGAAATACATTAATGGATACAGAAAATACAGTTTCTATACAGAAGCTCACTTTCTCTAAACTATTTTCTCGAAGTTTCAGCAGATCGAATTTCACGCTGCTCCTCCTGCCTTCTTTAAATTGCACTTTTCCAGTTAGGCCTGCAAATTCTACCTGGAAATGAAAACAAATTATGTCTATTTAAGAGGAATATTCAAAATTTAATCAAATTAACAACTCGCTTATTTAAATGAATGTGTTGATAATGAATATATTTTTAATTACGATATTAAACTTATGTTTAAATAATTGTTACAAATTTTACTTCGCTGCAAAATATTTGTTATAGAAATTCATCGTATTTCTTTTGCTTTTAATATTTCACTAGTTTAATTTTTACTTCAATATGGAATTAATATTCGATTCTTCAATGAAATGTAATTAGTAAATCCGTATAACGAAATGAAACTTTTAAGGTTATTATTTATTTGCAAAGATTCATTTTAAGTTGTTGCTATTAGAAAATAACGCTGTTGGGATCTAGAGCTTCAGAATTCGACAAATTAGTTTTACTTTTATAAAACACAATGCTAGGAAAGAATTCAAAAATATTTAATAAGAGTATCATTTATTTCAAAATTAATTGAAATTTCAGCTATATAGGTTATGAGAAATTACTTGAAATAAGAAACGTATTTTCTTCTAACTTGGAAAGTATATAATATTCTGCTGTACACAATTTATTTCACGTCAAATTATTATTTATTTTGTGAAATCATTTAAATAAATTTAAACACAATTTCTAAGTTTTTCAATTGAGATTGAAAAAGTTATCATCGATGATTTTTTTATTGTTTTAATGAAGTCAAAAACAAGTGTATTTTGTGATCAAATCATTCAGTCGTTAACTTTTTAGAATGTTAAAATCATGATTTAAAAAATAACTATTTTAGGAATTAAATTGAAATTTCAATATATGTTTTAAAATTTTTAAACTTTCTAATCTTTAGGATGACATTTTTTTCTGTTAATTCTGTGATGTGAAGATGTTATTCAAAGAATACAATTTTTAATATGCTAATATAAATATAGCTATATGTTTAACTTAGATATTAATAAGGATATATTAATTAAATATATATCTAATATAATTATTCAATTATTTATGATATCTCAACAATGCACATGAAATTCACTATCCTAAAATTATATTCCTTATGAACAGAAATCATTAAAAAACAAGTTTGTTTTTTTTAGTCAGAATATTTTTGTTCAATTTAAACTTAGTAATATAAAAAAATAATTGTATGACCAAAATAATAACCAAGAATATTTGTAAGAATTGGTCAAAAAGAAATGATCAATGAAGTTTTATATTAATGAAGAAAAAGAGAAAAAGTAATGATCCATTGTGCTTCCATTTGCCAATATATGTGCATTTACAATGTAAAAAATATATAATTCAACACATATTGTAGACCATTTTTTGTTATACATTCCATATGAGGTCGATTCAGCATGGTACAGCATGTCAATTCTATACATTTTTGATAAATCTATTACAATTCTATACCTAACATTTTAAGTACATTCATTAGAATATTTGAGATATTACAAACCATAGCAAGCAAGTCCACGTTGATATCATGTATCATGTATTGACCTTGCATCATGTATTGCTAATTCGGATTTTTTAATAAGAAAGTTTCACTAATTCCATTTTTAAACTAGTACTTTATATGTAACAAAATACAAAGGAAACCAATTTAATCTATAATTCGATGCATAATTTGATGGATAAAAAATTAATTTTCTTTCAGTTTTATATAATCATTTCTTGAAATCTCATTCACAATTTCAAATAAGACTATTGTAATCATTTTGTGTGCGTGTTGTGACTAACGGCACTTGCCGTGGATAAGCCTCCGCTGATACGATCAGCAGATTTTATACCTAAGAAATGCATCTCTTTGTTTTACAAGTAGCGACATCTAGGGCCAAGAGTACGACTTAGCTACACACACGCCACAACCCTTTTTAGGGGGCAGACTACGTTCATGCAAATGCATTCATGTATCTCAGATCGTAATTAAGACCTGGAACAAAGAACGATCACATCTGACCCAGTACCCCCAGGGATATTACTCTCGATATGGAGGACTTTGCGACCACAAACAAATTTAACGAGCCCAGTCGCCAAGCACTCGGGTAATCATTTTAATTATCATAATTGAATCATAAATGATCATTATTTATTGTGTATTATTTTTTAAATTATTGCATAGTGAAAAACAGTTATTTTCTATCCATTATAGATTGAGGATTATGGTTTTCTTTAGCTTTAGAAAGTTTCAAATACTTTTTTAATGTATTCAAAACTTCTGAAAACAGTATATTCATTGTAATCGTATTCAATTTTATTTTGCTAATTCTTGCAGAATTATTGAAATAGTATTTTTATTTCAAAACAGACCTGATATGAAACATGGTTCACGGCTTTAAAAAGAATTCGTGACTGAAAACTTTAATAGTTTGCTCTTCCAAATTCGACACTGGAACTCAAAAATGATTAAAATATTATCTTGAAATGGATTTTGGAAAACAAGTTGCTAGATATCAATTTTTGATCCCTAATCATTTATATTTCCAGTTGGTTAATGATTTTTATTATACTTTATTTTTTTAATAATTTTCATGCCCAAGAAAACGGAATGGGATGAAAACAAATTAGAAATTGTATTTAGGCCAACGTTTTCCTGAGAATCTGTCATTACATTTAACTTGCCACAAGATTTTCTGCAATTTTAAAAGAGCTTTAGTGAAAACATTTTACTGAAATCTTCACTTAGGATAAAGTGATTTAGTTGACGATAGGATCAATTAAACAAGCTTCAACTATTTTTCTTGAGCAGAGTGAATTACGTTTTATGCTTCGAAAAATGTTTCCTTTAAATACAACTACGGCCCATTGAAGTTTGGGTGAATTTTTAACTTTTGAAGTACTTAATTCAAAGCATTACTTTAATGCCTAAGAGGTTTTGGGTGCTATTTTTACTCTTTAGATATTTATAAGGTTTGAGCAGAAAACTGATTAAAAGATATATTACTGATTTAAAAGTAGCAATCAACACTGAGCATAGAAATTAATATGCTATATTAAGAATGTGGATAAAAAATTGTTCTAAAATTCCTGAAACTACAAGTTGTTTTAAAAGAATAATTTATTACAGATACTTTAAACTGTTTTTTTATCACAATTATCACCGAAAATAGTAATGAAAGTGGAAAGTGGATGACCGAAAATAGTAAAGTGGATTTCATGAATAAATTTCCCGAATTTCTTACACGTTCTAATATTTAAAGAGCTGGAACATAGAATGCACCTTTCTTACTTTTGAAATGCGAAACAAATTAAAATAGAATAAGAGAAATAAGTTACCAAAATTTTGTTAGAAAGAAAGAATAATTTTTATAAAATAACTTTGGATTTTTTAATGTGAAATAGAAACTCTAGACGGAATTTCTTCAGACTGACCACATTTTAATTTTCTAATACTTAAATACTCTTATTTAGCTTCTTGTAAGTATTAATCAGTATTTTCTTTCAAATCTTAATGCATAGGTTTCCCTTTAGTTTTTTTAAATCTATTCTGGTGCTAAATTGTTTCTGACTTGTCATATTTTATTTTCAATCATTTGAATCTGTATTATTCATGGTAGTTTAATGATTTTCATGTTATATTTGGAATAACGAATAGAGAATTACTTATTCCAAATCGCCTCTGGCAATTGTTTATGGGTAAAAGAAAAAAAATGTAACCCAGTTAAAAAAATTATTCAGTAAAAGCACATTAGCTGTATACAAGTAAACAAATTTTTTATCTAATTGCAGCAATATATTAACCATTCTATAATTTTTATAATAATAAATTTAATTTTTAAAAAATGATGCAACCTCTTTTTACTGTCGAATTTACTTTTGCTAAAAATGACTATAATAAAGAGAAAAATGAAAATTTTTTTAAAAAATTATTCAGTAAAGATACATTGAGTGTATAACAACTAAAAACATCTTTCTTTAGATATAGCAATGGATTTACCTTTCTATAATTTTTATATTACTAAATATAATTTTTTAAAAAATCCAATGGGCTTTCTTTTATACTTTTGAATTTATTTCTAATACATTATAATACATTTAATGCAAAATTTTGTCGTACCAAGAAAAAAATCACACATTTAATACCTCGGTTAAAAATTGATTAAGTTCAAAATTTGGTGGTAATCTATAATTTTGATTTGAAAGTCATAAAATAAAGCTCATGAGTGTCGATTCACGTGTTTCTGAATTTTCTTTCCACATACTTTTAGAGAGAAGTACAAGACAATTAATAAGATTAAAAACTTGACACTTCTTTTATTAAGGTGTTAAAAGCAAACCCCAAGTGTTATCCATTTAGTTCGTTGAATTTCTGAGTAATCATGTTTATAATTCATAGACAGGCGGACAAATGAACAGAAGATTCGCTGATCTCACCCACAATTCCATAGATATTTATCTATAAATACATTATTTAATAGGATTATTAATCAAATTCTACATGTAATAGGAAGCTTTTCTATAAATATATTGAAATGAAATCATTACAATATATTACATAGATAGGCAGACACATGGACAGAGGGTTTGCTGATCTTACCCACAATTTCATAGATATTTATATATGAATACATAATTTAATAGGAATCTTAATCAAAATCTACATGTAATAGAATATGACAGCTTTTCTATAAATATATTGATATGAAACCATTACAGTACATTACATAGACCGGCAGACAAATGGACAGAAGTTTTGCAGATCTTACCCACAAATTCATAGTATTTATATATGAATACATAATTTAATAAGATTATTAATCAAAATCTTCATAGAATATGGTAGCTTTTCTATAAATATATTGATATGAAATCATTACAATATATTTCACTTTTATTAATTAGAATTTTATGCTGTGTTTCCATAGATATAAGGGCAAAAATTTAAAAAAGTATCTTTTTACAGATCTACAAAATCTCGAAATTTTGACTACCATAATTTTTAATTCTACATTTCTTACACGAGGCTGAGAAAAGTAAATATTTTTTAATAGGTAAAGCAATTTCAAAGCATTTACTTACCGAATTAATGTAGTTAAAAAGACTGCTGCCGTCAGTCCAAGGAACTTCCTCTTCGCAAGACACGTTGGCAGGTCGTAGATCCATGCCTTGTTGTAACGAATGAAGCCCTTCTGCTAAAGCGTATACAGAATCAAACATAAGGGCAGGTTTCACCTTGAAAGATACGTACGCACGTGTAAAAAACAAATTCTAATTTTTATTACCTCATATTTTATCATGTATTTGCATAAAAATTGAACTAGTTTAAATAATCAGCAATATATTGCTGTAAAAACATTGGAATGAAGATCAGTATCTCATTTCCTCAATATCCTTTTATCATATTACTTATTAATGTGCAGCATTTAGAATACTGCTTTCCTTCGATAAAAGAATATTGTACTCTATATTAACAGCTATTTCTATTGTTGCTTTCTCTGCAGTTATTTAATATTCTGAGGATTCAATACAATTCTCTTTTAGGAATGAACACAATGAAAGAAAAATTCCTTTTGATCATAATATATTGATATTAGAATTTCAGATTTTGTGAAACTCAAATTTTGTTTATCTATATATATTCTTAAACAAATATGGAATAATTAGATGTAATACGTTAATTACACGAAAAGTTAGAATGTTGAAAAAGTTATTTCTTCTTTTTTATAAAAATCAATGTTTTATTAAAAAATAATTAATAAAACTTGTTATTAAAATCATTGTACACTGTTATCTACTACTTTTCGCACCTTTCTGGCAAAAAAATATTTTCAGTTTTGTTTAAGCATTATATTTACAAAATTATCTTTATTGTATGTTGCAAAATATTTCCTTAAATTTTACTCTATTCATATTATATATTTAAAAACTCTATTCAAGTTATATATTTAAGAATAATACTTTTGAATTATAAAGAGGCTTTTTCGTTCTTAATAATACGAATTTGATTTTAAAAACCCGAATAAACGAAATGCATTGTATTCATATTTTTCTACATTTCATTAGTGTGCAATTATTTCATATTTTGAAGTGTTTTCATTAAAAAAAATAAGTCTTCTACTTCAAGTATAAACTAAATATTTCTTCAAGTTATTATAAAAGTTAAAATGTAAAAAAAATATCTAGTTGTGTATTAATATAAAAATTTCTAATTTTAAAATAATTCTTAAATACTGAAATAGTTCTATTAATACAATGATTTATTTAGAAAATTACTTTCTTGAATTAGTGCATTGCCCATAACTAATATTGTCAACCGAAATAATCAGAATATGATTTAAAGATTTGTATTTGCCAAGTAATTAAAAACTTTCTTTTAGTATATTGTTGTTTATACTTTAAGCCGAGTGAGTTCACAGGAATACTACTCGAAAATATAAATCACATTACAAAATATAAATACCAAATAAAATGTTGATATGTCTTCCGACATTTCCTTGTTTAATTAAAAGTTGGTATTTCAAAAATATTCCTGCCTTTCATATTTATGTTATTGGTGCTTTTACAGTCAGAATGATATTCACTTTACTAAAATGAATCAATAAAGACATATTTATTTCCTTTAATTGTTTTTCCATAAAATTATTAATTATATAATGTTATAAGTGAAATATATATTCATACCTTAATAATGTTTGTCCTGTTTAAAATGTGCTGTCCAACCGGTTGAAACTTTTCCATGTCTTTTAGGACTTGTCTAACCAAAATTTGGTCGTTGTCCGTCATTCGAAATGACGTCATATTTACAAAATTGTATTTAAAATCTTCTAAATTGTATGTTTCTAAATCCTGAAATCATAAATCAGTATATTAATTTGACATTTTTTCTTTATTTTTAAATTTAAAAATTTGAGCGAATGTTTTATGAAAATAAATGTGTAGCTTTATTTTAACAATTTTAAATGTATCTAGGTTTATATTGATTAATTTTTAGAAGATTCTAACATCCAAAGAAATCATTAGACTTAATATATAAATGTGTACGAAATATTTTTTTAGAAACGAAGATTTTATTTAAATATAATCGAATTCGTTCTACACTTCTGAATATTGTTAAAACTTTTTCCAAACATATATTAAAAGCAACTTACGTATGTTTCTTTCAACAATGTAATCTGAGTCAAAAAAAGTCTGAATTTCATATAAGCATTTAAAATGAACAACGAATGTAAAAAATAATTTAGTCCAGATTTGTATAAATGAGAAGGCATTGACCAGAGTCAAATACTCCTTTCAGGATTGGTGGTATAACAGTTGTTACACTTTTTTTTCAAGAATTTCTTAAATAAACATGTTACTTTTCAGCCACAAAAATTATTTTCATAGAATATTTGAGTGTTTATTACATTTTACATGTGTGAGTTCAAAAGACAAGAAAAAGAGCGTAAAAATTAGTTTTATAATTTTCAAATACAGAAATATGATGATCTTCAAAAAACAACTAGATAAGTTTCACAATTCTTACACATCTACGAAATATTGGTTTCGAATAAAGTTTGTATCTTCAGCTATCCACTTTGTTTTTACACTGTAACAAAAATCATGCTTAAAAGAAACTTTCAGAACAACTATTTATATGATAAATAAAAGGAAATAAAAATCACAAGCAGAGAAACTAATGGGATACAAAAAGAGCAGATAAAGAAAAAAACTCTGACCCAGAATTAAGTAAATGAACAGATCTACATATTTATACTACATATGTTTTAGTTGTTGTTACTCATGGCACTTGCATGGGCAGGCTCCGCTGATGATGCATCAGCAGATTTAAGCCGAATAAGCGTCTCTTGTTTTTGCAGTAGCTCCAACTAGGGCCAAGAGTACGACTTAGCTACGCACTCATCACATTCGCTTGAACAGCCCCTTTTTACAGGGTACCCATTCACACATCTCACAGATAGAACACAGAAAAACAACCATATCTGAACCGGGACTGGAACCCGAGACGCCCAGAACATGAGGAAGACATGCTACCTCTGTGCCAGAAAGCAGGCACAATAGATATAACTGTACATTAAGATTCGAAAGACTTCATCATATTACAAATTTCCATTGTGATAAAATCGAAATTAAAAAAAATCTGTGAAGTTTTCAGTTTAAAAGAAATTCGATAACATAGCCTTAATATGTATATTTATTAAATATATTTGAAATGAAAAAATTATGACACTTTCATAACTAAAAAAATTCAAATAAAAATCCATAGCTCCGAACAAGCTATGGAAATTTCAGAATTTTCTTTTTCAAAGAATTAGATAACATGACGAATTGTCAAAACCTCTAAAGAGAAATTAAAGCCACGTTTTCTTTAATAATACCTTTTGCATTACGATGAAACTATTCTGAAAGTAATAGTCGCCATAGACGAAAACAATGCTGCTGTTCTGCATTGAATGAGCTATCTATTGAAGGCATATTCTGAATAAAAAGTAAATCAAACATATTTGCCTAAATAACTTCTAAACAAAAATGAAAGTTATTTCTAATAGTCTCATTTATTACCATGAAAGAGCAACTAAAATATTTGTGAAGTACAAATGTTTTGCTTTATTTAAAAGAAAATCGACTTGTGTTTCATCCTTCAATAATAATGTATTACATCGATAATTACTAACTAATAACAAAGCGAAGTTCGGTTTAAATGACTCTCCAAACGTTGAATACTTCGGAAATAACAGTAGAAAAATAAATGAACTTTGATTCCAAACTCAGGTTACCTTCTGATGAGAAGACAGTTCAGTCGTGAAAAAAAATTACAAAGGGTAAAATTCCGTCGAGAAGGTACTCGAAGTTCTGAAAGATATTCGCAGGGGCCCGGAGTAATTACCGTTTAAAGTATTCGCAATAAAAACAACGGCATACTTCCGCGCAATTTGTAAATGCAGAGCATCAATCATTTTCTGGAGCAAATTATGCACGTGCCATTTAAATATTTGCTCCCAGTCGTTCAGTGTTTTTCGATAAGAAAAATATTTGACTTTGTTGTTCGAGGAGTTTATTTTGTTGAAATTTCGAAGTAATTTCAGGGAACATTTTATCACGGGAAACAAGGATAAAAGTTATTTTACAATCTATCTAAAGTTGAAGTTTTTATTTAATAAATCACGTTCGTGGCAAACGTAAACAATTATTGAAACTTTACTTTACATTTGCACTTTATATAAAACTTTGCTGTAGATTTTTGCTTTGTAGAGGAGATCTGATATACTTTTATATAAAAAGGCTCCACAAATAATATTTATCATTTAAAAATAAATAATGGGAAATTAGTAAATTTTTTATATTACATTTATAGAGGGAAATTATATGGAATGAAAATTAATTATAAATAAAGTTGTGACAGATTACATAGATTTTAAGCATCATACATCAAAATTAAATAAAATATCAAATAGTAATAGTTTTTTAAAACAGATAAAATAATGTATACAGTAGTTTTAATTGGTAAAAAATATAATGTAAAAATTTACTTACAAATGTAGTAAAATGATAATAATATTTATAATCATTCATTTGTACTTGAAGAACCTGAAAAAAAAACAATTTCTTAAAACATATAATATTGATAAATAACATTTCTATTAGAATATCCTTATTATTTCATGAGAATTTAAGGATATGCTTTTTAATTGAAATATTCATAGATGTTTATCAAAATAGAAAATAATGAATTCAATAAAGTTATTAAGGTTATGTTATTTAAAACAGTAGAAACCTTTTAATTGGAAAATGTTAGAAAAAATATTTTAAATAAAATATCAAAGTAAAAATACATATATTTCCTGAAAAAAAATTTACATTATCCCAAAAATATTTGATATTATGTTAGTTGTCATTACTTTTCGAATAAAGTATTATATGAGTAAGATAATTAATTTTGCATTCACTGATCTTAGATAATATCTTATTCAAAAAAGTAATGACAACTAACATATAATCAAATATTTTTGGGATAATGTAACATTTTTTTCAGAAAATAAATATCTTTTTACTTTGTTATTGTATTTCAAAACTAAAATTTTCCAATTAAAAGTTTTCTACTGTTTTAAATAATTTGTAATTTAGATGGCATTGCTAATTCAATCCTGTGCAAAAAATCACAGAAACAGAAATGATTTTCATCAAATTAGAAATTCCATTTTTCTTATGAATGTAGCTGATTAAATGAACGAAATAATTATTGATTTGGCAACATCAAATGGTAGCTTGATTATAAATAATATTGTTCGGCATTAAATCATAGAATACATTTAATATTAATTATTTTATATACTATTATATTCGACATACATATTCGGCGTACATATTCGAGTTTCTACTCGAAAAATCCAAAATTCGAAAAGGAAAATAATTCAAAGAAAAGCAGAGCTATTTCCTTGGGTTTTTTTTTTTTTTTTTTTGAAACTTGACTTTTTTCTGAACGAAAGAAAATAATAGAAAAAAATAACCTTTTTGATATTGAAATTTTTTAAGAATCAATTTAAAGACATGTATAATATATAAAACAGATGAAAATCGAAGTCCATATTAAGAAAATAAAACATGATTTGAAGAAAAAAAATTGTAGATTATATTGAGAGAAACATCAAATTAGGTTGGTGTATGTGATAAGTGTCTAATCATTTTGTCACAAAGCTAACAACCATGCTGCAATTTAAATCACTATTCTGTGAGATATTCTCTCTCTATATACCTTGAAAACAATGCACGCAAAAGGGTGATAAATTGTATGGAGCATACCAATGAAATGAAGACAAACGTACTAATTACAAAAGACTGAAATAGGCACTGACAAAATCTACAGAAGGTTTTCGAACACGCTTTGAAGGCTGAGAGAATGCTTCAAAATACGTATTATGAAATAAACCTTTACATAGGTGCTATAACATTACATAGGTGCATAGTAATTATTATTAACTTAACTATTGTGCTATAACATTACATGCGTTACATAGGTGCATACTTTACATAGGTGCTATATTTTATGACTAACATAAATAAAGTAAATCAATTTTAAAATATACAAACAAATGGTTAAAATTTCCTATGTACTTTGTTGACTATTTCTCTGTCTGACGTTATTTATAAGGGAATTATAGCTCGCTGTATTTAGTCTTATTGTTTTGAATAATCCTGTATATTCTGTAAATAACTGAGAATAACAATAGAAAAAATTATCCATGGATTTAATGTGCATATTCAATTACTTTTCTGTTATGCATTTTTTTCACTTAAAATTTAGATTTCATTAAAACAACGCGTTGGACTGATCTGGAGGCTACTGCTTCTGTGCAAGGGTATAAAACCTTATCTCAGTTTTAAAAAATGTACAAACAAAAATGGATTAAATAATTACTTCTAAATAGGCTGTTAACATGACTAAATTAAACATGTCTTTATTTAGATTTTCATTCATTTTAAGTCATCATATCAAACAAAATAAATAATATTTCTGGAAAAATTTAAAACGAATTATATTATGTGTTCTATTGACTATTCTCGTTCGTTTTTAACGAGTTTATTCTCCTGAATATTCTAACTAAATTCCGGAAGTCGTAATTAATTTAGTAAATCCCTCCTAAAACGTCTTGAGTTGGAAATATAAATTAATGAATAGAATTCAAATTCATCTTATTATGAATCGAATGAAGAATCTTCGAGGAATGTAACGTCGTATAATTTGTTGAGAAATGGAAGTCTTCGTAAAATGCGTAATCAGTTATAATCATGCTTCATAACCTTAGGCTTTCCTTTAAAGCTCAAAATTTCATTTAAATATTCCAAAACACAATTTTAATAGCAGAAGGGAACATTAAATATTTCTGATCGGTGTTTTATTATAATTTATATGGTTATACATTATTATATGGTTTTATATGATTATACATTATTATATGGTTTTATATGATTGTGCACTATTATATGGTTCCATATTGTTATATATTATAATAAAATTCCATATAGTTATACATTATAATATAATTTCATATGGTTTTACATTATATTAACATGTTTAGAACATACTTATGAATTGATATTTTAATTTAATTTAATTTTAATTTAATATCTGAAGGCTGTTTGATATTAAGTTAATGAGGACTCGAATACTAATTTCTATGTTATTTCTAAAAAACGATTTATAATATGTCTTAAAGGATTGAACAAGAAAAAATATTCTTGTTATTAATAGACTGGAAACTATAAATTACTTTTATAAAAAATAGAACTGAAAATATATTCTTTAACCCTTAATGCAATGAAAACAGTAAATTATAATTTATATAGGGAATTTATATCAGTGTCTTAGCGTTTGATGTTTTTACTTTTTGTTTGATCCTTCAAATATTTGAAAATAATTACGAATTATTAAATCAGTGCAAACTATTTCATAATAGTATATTTTTAAAATCATTTATTGAATAATTTTTAGTTTTGCTAGCACATTGAGAGCAAGAGAAAATCCCTTCCAATAGGCCTCTTTTAAAGTAAATTTAATTAAATACCAATGTCTACAATTTGCTTTGTTAAAATGCAAGACAAAGCGCTGCTTCAAATTATGACGGTTTCCCCTGCATTGTGAGACGTTGATTATCCTGTGTAAAGCTAGTTAAAAGTCGTCCGGTTCCAGACGTTACTTTCCTAAATTCCTTAATTAGTTGTGATGTAATTTGCAACTTGATTACTCCTGATTAGCACTCCTTGTACGGCACCTTGTTTCTTTGCAATGAAAAGAATTCGGTCTTGATTGAATTTAGCCAATGTTTGCACTTGATTTGACCAACCAGAGTCGACTTCAGTTGTGAAACAATTGTTGGGGAATTGTTTCACGAAAAAAAGATCTTAGCGTATTCGAGTGAGAAATTTAAGTAATTTAAAGTAATGAAAGAAATTTTTGATATATTTGATGATGTGAAGATTTAACTATAGAAATCTTAAGCGATTAATAATGCACTAATCATTGTAGATTGGGATTAATTTGATTTAATAAAGCTCAATATTTAAATGCCTTAAATAAGTAAAATACTGTACTCTTCTTTATACTCTATTTGCTTATCGATAATGAAAAAAATATAGCAGAGCATTCATATCTCTATTAATAATAAAAATAAATTTAATTATACCGGTGTATGAGATTGCGTTCGTCAAGCCAGATCATTTGAACTAGGAATCAAACATGTCACATAGATAATCTTGAAAGAGAGGAATAAGTATTTAAAAAATATTTTGAATATTTGATTAGAATTTTTCTCAAATAAAAACTAAATTGAATTTATAAATTTATTCTATAAATGTGGAATTATTAATATTTCAAAATTCATCTTTTTAAAATATGGGGAAAAAACATAATGCTACCATTTTAAAACGAGCAATTTTTTCTCTGCATTTTACCATTTTTTTAAATTTACTTTTTTACTTAACTTACAAAAAGTAGTTTTTCCATCTGGAAATAGAAAACATTTCTATTGCTTTATCAAATAACTAATCATGTGATGCTCTCCCATTGTTGATAGCCAAAGAAGTGGAGCCCTTTATAATATCGAGTAGTTAACAAAACGAACAAAATGGCGAAATCATAAAATAAGTTTCAAGAAGTTTGGAATATAGATAGAGAAATGGGATCTTTACGTTTTCAATAACACTATGATTGGTTGTCTTTGGAAAGGTTGATGCAAACAACAAACAGATTATATGTAAGAACATTAATAAAATTCAATTTGAATGTCTAGAAATTTGCAGATTTCCTGAGTACGAAGATTTATTAGAACAATTTAACTGAAATTCAAATTGACCAATCACCCCAGCATACAAATTTTTACAATCACCAAAAAAGCTGTGTTTTTTCAACTTATCACTTGCAAAACTTGATGATGAATTTTTGAAACTATTTATTTATTTATTTTAATTTGGATAAAAAATGGTTTCAAATAGTTTATTAGTCAAGTTTTGTTATTGTTTCACAAATTTATTTATTTAAAAATAAATTGAAGAGATTTAGATGTACATCTTATTTTTTTTCTGAAAAATACTTTAAATTTACTCGCGAAATTTTCATTTAATCATAAACAATATGTTATAAGTTGTTTAATTTTTGACAACACAATATTGAAATACTGTTTTTAATTTTTGCAGTAATAATTTAATTTGCATATTTAACAAGAATTTAAAAAAATATAGTTATCTATTTATATTCCATATCATTTGATTAACTTTAAATTATTAGTTTGATGTTTTGTTTAAATTTGTGCAGAACATTTTACAGCATGAAATTACACACATTTACTGAATTACATACATTACTGTATGAAATTACATACTGTTTTATTACATGAAGTCTTCACTTATCAGAATAAAATTTAAAAGACCGCTGTTAACATTTGAAATAAGCTTCCTGTCTAATTCGAAGTTCTCATTTTAAGAGTACATATAGCAGATCCAATAGAAAGTCGTTAAAGTGAAAACATTGTTAAATGACATTCAAATCGATAGAGAGAATAATTTCCCTTACGGTGGATTGAATACTAGCATAATTGTAAAAATAAAATAATGATGAAATTACTTTAAAATAACATATATTTTTGATATTTGAGACTAATGAAGCGAGGATATTACTATACTAATATCTCCGTTACTTATTACAATTACCATAATTTCGTTTGACTATTTCATTTTACTTGAGTATAAACGAGTGGAAAAGGTGTATTAAATACTTTGGACGTATATTAAATGTTAGTTCAACAGAATGTGGTAATATTATACTTAATTAACTATTTTAATATCATCTAATCAGCTCCCTTAAAATCAGTATTTTTCATACTACAGAAGAAAAATGGAAAATATGGCTTAAAATATATTCACCAATTTTCGAATCGTTTTAAGCTCACATAAATTATTTCAGATTAATATAATGAAAAATTTTTTTTTGAATTAAACTGAAAAAATAAAAAAATGCCACTATTATTTCCAGTTATTAAACTTTTTGATAACTGAATATTAAGTGTTATAGCAGAAGAAACCGTAATACTAGAGAAGTTACTGACTCAGAGATTAATACGGTATAGTAATAATCTCAATAGATGGTAAATAATAATAATTTTTTTGGAATTTTCTCTTGTGGTTTTTTCGATTCCTCACTTTGTGTATATTTCTAGAATTGCTTTTTTTGTCATGTTAGAATATGATGTGTTTTAGGGATGAGGTTTTTGGCGTCAATAAGAATCCATAGGCGAAAAATAAAAAAAAAATTATCTGCACGAAGTATCTCAAAATATCAGCTTTTAATAATGTGTTGCCATTGCATTTACAGAAGCTCTAAAAAGAAATAAGTTAATGAATACAGCAAATAAAAACTAGAAAAATGTCATTTTGATCCCGTGATTAAATAAAATGAAATAAATAGGAAATGTGATATTTTTTAAAACAATAAATGCGAGACAAAGTTTCTGTGATATTTGCAATACTCAAGTGACTAATTCAATGAAACAATTAAAATGCAGTAAGATATAATTTAATTTGAATATGAACTAAAATGAATAAAGATATAATTTAACTTGTACGAGCACGTGGTGTTTGGCCGTTCAAGAAATGATGTTCTGAGATGATACATTGAAACATGCAGATTTCGTTTTAATCTTTATTTCGGTTGTATTAATTCGCACATTCTTTTTTATTTAAAAATTATTATAATGATTTTATAAATATAAGGAGAAAAATCTTCTGTCTTCAGTTTTGAGACACCTTGATTTTTGATTTTGAATTTCTTTGGCCTTTCTTTTAATAATTAATTATACATCTTTTCTTAGAAGTTTATTTGTCGCTAATTGGTTTAACTTTATTAAGTATTTCTCGAATGTTATATAATTAAAAAAAATTTGGTATTTAAAATACTAGCTCATTGTAAATTATATAACTGAATTCGGTTTATATGTTGGTATGTCTGTCGTTTTTAATCAGAAAATATACAAAAATCTTCCACGAAGTTTTAGCATTCTTGATAATCTTTAATAATATCTTTTTTAAATATTATTCAGATAAATTTTTGCATGAATTGTTTAACAACAGTTTCAGTAAATTATTGTTTGCTTCTGTGACTTAGGTTTTATCTTCCAAACTTGTATTGCTGAATATGTTCGATAGCTCTATGAATCTCACAATACTGTCTGAAACTGTTCTTTGTTTATGTAGACCTAGTAAATTTATCCGAAATAATAATAGAAAATTCCTATAAATGCCTCTTGGGAAATAACTTGGGACAAAAAAAGTGATCATTAGCTTACCAAGGTCCTCTTGTACCGGGTGTAAACATAAAAATTCTTTGATTGAATTAACTAGAATAAAATACAATTTAATACATTCATTATGATCAGAATGATACATGAGGTAATCGTGTATGATGAAGAATATTGCATTATCTTCTCTGTTAAGCAATGGTATATTACGTTTGGAACCTTGAAAATTGCAACACGTTATATAAAATATTTGAACGTCATCTAACAAACTAGAAGGTGGCAGCAGCTGGGTCTATTAGTATTTGAACGGTTAGCATTTTTAAGACGTACACGTTTGAGTAGCATGAAAGTAGTTTATTTAGTATTTTTGCACTGACCCCTTCTGCATTGCTTGAATCTAACTACGGAATCATTAATATATTCCTTCCCTTAAAGGAAATTAAAAAAAGTTAATTAAAAATAATTTTTATTTAAATACATAATTTTTACTTAATTAAAAATAATTTTTGTATTTGAAAACTTAATTAATTAATATTAATATTAATTTACTGATCTTCTTTACAAATATTTAGCCTTGAAAATACCAAACACAAGCAAATATATATTTACAATATATACTTTTAAAAATAACTTTCTCAATCTCACTTGAGGGAAAAAAATGCTATTTCTTCAAAAAAAAATCTCATTTTTCTTTTGATACTTTCAAATCCCGAGAAAAATAACATTCCCTTACTGCTTGCAAAAGATGGGGCAGATTCTGCGGTCTGGTGTCCACGACAAGGCTGAAGATCCCTCGACTCCGAATGTCCTTGAGGGTGTCCCTGAACGTGTCCACACTGGTCTTGCGGAAGATTACTTGCAGGTCCCTTTTCACAGGGGGCCGAATCAGTTCCTGCAGACTGATCAGGGCTGTGGAGAAAAATATTAAAGTGAAAATCCGAGCTCACGACGGATCCTTTTCACAAGTTTTATATTGGAAGTTCCTTTTTTGTCACGTACCGCTAACAGACTCCCTTTTCGTAATATTACCCAGTGCTGGAATTTTATGAATATGAATAGGCATGCATGATTTGAATACATGATTTTTCTCAAACCAGTGCTTGTAAAGGTGGAATGTACGTTTCCGGATTATAAAAAGGATATCTCTGAATAGATAGAATATAAAATCATCATTGGTGATTTAAATTCAAAAAATAAAGGTAACCCTGTATGCATGACTTTTTAATAAATTTTCTAAAGTAAATAAATGCAATTGTTTTCAATAATGCCAGATTATAGTAAAAGAAAATTTCAAAATAGAGTTGAGTGGGATTAATTAAGAGAAAGGAGTAGTTAATTTAATAAAAGTTTAAATTATTATACATTTGGATTAATAATATTAAAAAATAATGAAGAGCTGCCAAATGTAATGCACATGGTTCTGTAGTTTGATTCAGAGTATAAATATTTATTATCAGATTTAGAAGCATTTGAAATATTTTACAAAATGATCTCAATTAGTTTTGGAAAATATCTAATTTTTTATATTAAGAAATTTGAATAACTAATAGCTAGTAATTAAACTAACCGTTAGCTAGTAATTAATAAACAAAACTAGTTAAACCAGCTTTTTTTAGTTAGTAATTAATCAACAAAATCTGTATTATCTTATCTAGAAATTATTTTGAAAATATATTAACCATATAAACGTTAATATAACTATAAATAATTTATCAGTTTTGAACTAAAATTATTAAGCAAAAAAACTTTTTTTTACTCGTAGCATTTCTTATTTTATTTATATTACGTTTAATCTAAGAGATTCTGATTGCAAGATAATTTGAAGTGGGATTTTTTTTACTAATATCTTACAAAAAATTAAAATATATCAAATTTATTTGTCAACTAATATGATGACGTTGTATACATTTTGCCACAGAAAGAAGGGTGCAGTAACTTTCAAGGTTAAAGGTCCCTGAACATCCTAGGGGAGAAGTCTGACTTCTAGTTCGTACTAATCACTTAGACTCACTTGCACAAACCCTTTCTGAAGAGGGGAAACTCTTTCATCTAACAGGTGAAAGAATAACTATGCCTGAATCGAGATTCGAACTCTTTAATCCAGATCGCAGGTAAGACTCTCTACCGTTATGCCAGGTAATAAGCTATTATAAGTAAGAAATATAGTAAATGAGAAATATTAAGGCATTCTGCTTTATTCTAAGGAATTAAAATGTTGAATTTGTATTGTGATTTTGCACTGCCACATTACTTTCACTTCCTCATTTTTAGAAAATAAATTAATTATTGAATCACTTGAATTTTTAAATTCCATTATCATTTGTTGTTTCCTCAACAGATTCATTTGCTTATTTCGGTTTTGCCAATAAAAATGTAATATTAAGTATGAGGACGTGTAATTCACCTATGTTATCTTTTTCTGTAATTATCAAACACTTATTTGTTCTTAATTTGTCAATTTGCATTTTCTGAAAAAAAGTTACTTTTAGTTATTAGTATAAATAAGGTTTGTATAAGATAAAATTGATAACATTCGTGATATCTCAAAATATTATATTCTAGTTGAAATACTAGGATATCTTTGATTAAAATTTGAAATCAAATTAAAGAATTCGTAATTAGTTTTTTTATTAAAAATATCAAGGGTATTAAACATTTAGATTTCTACAGAATACCATTTCACTGACAGAAATGAATAAGATATGAATAAGATAATTGACAAAATGTTTGACATTTCAAAATATAATATTATAGTTGAAATTCTAGGAAATCTTTGATTAAAAATTGAAATCAAATTAAAGAATTTGAAATCAGGGTTTTTATTTAAAATATTAAGAGGATTAAACATTTAGATTTCTACAGAAAACTATTTCACTGAATAACATGAATAACTTTTATAATAGCTTTATTAAAAATATATAATTGTTATATATTCCACTGAAAATAATTTAGTTTGAAATCTTATAGCTATTTTCCCACATTTCTTAGCAACTGAATTACATGATCTTACGTTTTATGATACAAAAAATTAACACACATAAACTATGTGTATGAAATTTCACTCTTGATACAAATACTCCATATATGAGCTTCCACCTCTAACGCGAGCTATTAATAATAAGCGTGAAAGGAAACACGACGCATGATCATAATATTATTGTAGGCTATGTATATATTTCATCTTTTTTGCACTACTCATTTATTGTCCTGAGTCCTCAGAGTAGTGAGGAGGACATTTGTGAAATAAAGCCACCGCGGACACGTCTCTGGTTACAGCAGGCAGAAATACTTACACATATCCTCCTCGTAGATGATGGCCACTTTCGTCCAGTTTAGATAATGGATGAGATCTCGAATGGCGGAGCCAACTATTCGAGGACTGGGGTGCAGATTAATGGAAAATTCTTTCATCTCAGGTTCCATGTCCACCCGAGACTCAATGTGGGGGATGTCGAGGGCGTCGCAAAGCGATTGGACGTGACTGCCCAGCAAGGAATCCTGGGGGCCGAAGATGGCATTCACCCCTGAACTGACTTGCAGACAAGCTGGAAAGAGAAAAGAAGAAATCATTTTGAGAGAATAATTTAAAATATTGTTATTTCACTTCAAGAAGGACTCTAAATATTCCCATACAATGAAAATAATAAATAGATTTAGTCTCATTGGCTATGCATAATTATTACAACACAGAAGTCAGATGATGCTTATTTCCCCAAAGGGAAGAGAAATTCAATTTTTCTTATATTTTGAGCGAATAATTTAAAATATTGTTATTACACTTCAAGAAGGACTATAAACATCCCCATACAATGAAAATAATAAATAGATTTAGTTTCATTGGCTATGCATGATATTTACAACACAGGAGTCAGAGGATGCTTATTTCCCCATAGGAAAAATAGAAATTTAATTTTTCCTTATATTTTGAGAAAATAATTTAAAATATTGTTATTAAACTTCAAGAAAGACTCTAAATATCCCTATAAAAATGACAATAATAAATAAATTTAGTCTCATTGGCTACGCATAGTTTTTACAACACAGGAGTCAGATTATGTTTATTTCACCAAAAGAAAGATAGAAACTCCATTTTTTCTTATAATTAGCTAATGATGAATGATAGTGCTTTGATAAATGAGAAAGCTTTCAATTGATGAACTAAATGAGCAATAAAAATTAAGTTTAAAGTAAAAATCAAGATCAAAAGAAAAAAAATACAATGAATCCATCCTGAAGACTTTTTCAAGGATCTACCATCATACAGGGATTCAAACCAGGGATTTTTTTCTGAGAGAGGTCCGACAATTTCGTTAAAATATTGACCCCTCGGGACTCGAAAATCCCAGGAAATTGAAATTTTATAGATAAATTAGTATCTCAGAAACAAGAAGAAAGTTGAATCTAAATACATTGCATAAATTGTTTAAACCAAATAAAAGATCGTAAAACCTAAATCATCAAAATATTACAGTATTAAAAGCACACACAAAAAAACATACAAAATAATTTTAATTATTTTTGGAATTTAAATAGAACTAGAGAGGCATGATCAAAGCCTCACACACAAACAAAACACAATAATTAGAAAAAGAAATCCATACTTATACCAAATTAAGAACTCCAAAAGGATTGAAGCTTGTAACCTAACAGTATAATTTTCACCTCGTCGTTTGGTTTTTTTAATATTATGGTTCAGAAAATTTGTTTTGGTTTTTTCCCATATTGTTTATCTTTGATATGATAGTTACTTTCAATGATGATTTATTATTGAGAGCTTTCAGAATAACATGCCACAATATTAAAATTTGAATCAATGTAACGAAGGCTGCATACAAATAAGAATAGAAATATTTCCTGGTGACTTAGTGAATTCAATGCAATGTTGTGAGCATTTTCTTTTCATTTGTATAAATTTATTTCAATTGTAATTTTTTTACAATTATGTGGTAGAATGAAGATTTTTATGATCCGTGCTATGGAATCAAGATGATCTATGCTTTCGGGAGAATTTCTTTAATAATCAAATTTCACTCAACACAAACACAAACCAAAAAGACAAGACATGACATTAATGTGTGCATATCTTAACAGAACAGCAGCAAGTCTCATTTTAATTACAATCGCAATACAGTATTAGATACGTGCCTAAATAGGCATCGTCATCTATTACCTAAAAGGTAAGATACTGAAAGGTAGCTGATACAATTAATTTCTTACTATAAATAATGCTAGTTTTATGTTTTAGTTGCATTTAACTACCACCTGTTTAGTTGGAGAAACTGATTATAAATAAATTCAGGAAAATAGTTTCCATACAGTTTCTTTTCAGTGATACTATCTAATTTCCAAATATCAAAATTACATTATTTTAATTGAATCATATAATTATAATCATTGCGCATACAAATCCATTTAATGAAGATCAGACCCTGTGATATCAAAATCTCTTCAAAAATATAAATATGATTTGAATTTGAAAGAACAACAATTTAATCTATTATTAGGAATCAGCTAAAAAAAGAATTAATAAAAATTTACTTAATATTCAAATTAATATTATTGAAAAAATATTAAATTTTGAAACGATGGCAAATGGATTGATTTACAAATATATTTTTGTATTTATCACGAAAAAACACCAATATTTAACCCACTTATTAATTTATTAAAATTTTAATTAAAACTTCAAAAAATAATCTTACAAGATGAATATTTCTATCCCCAAAACTTATATATATATATATATATGCCAAAAGTCGTAACAGGACCGGCTGTCTAACCTGCAAAGTATCATTACAGATAGACATAA
Source organism: Argiope argentata (assembly GCA_026289955.1). Lineage (NCBI taxonomy): Eukaryota > Metazoa > Arthropoda > Arachnida > Araneae > Araneidae > Argiope > Argiope argentata. The sequence continues at coordinate 7,469,607 of JAOUZG010040071.1, forward strand.
ACACAGACACGTTTATTCTTTTTATTGCTAGAGATAGAAATTGTACAAACGCAATCATAATAAAATTGTTTACTCATTATTCCAATTTAAGTCTAAACTATGTTAAATAAGTTTAAAATTAGTATTTATAATGCAATAAATACTTTTTCAGGAGTAATTATCTCAAATTCAAATATCGAGCAAAGCAATTGGAAAGCATTTTAACCTTTGACAAATAGTAGATAATTTATGCATTGTAAGTCTGCTCTAAATAAACGATAATGTTTATTTTAATAAAATTATTTATCAATTTTCAAAGAGTAAAAAAATTAAAATTTTTATAAAATATTCCTTTGAAAAATTCACCAATATATTTTTCATCTTGTCTCCTCTATTTAATTATATGAAACCACGTCACGTAATCGTTAAAATTGATTAAATTATTAAGAAGCAAAATTCTCATGCCGTTTACTTTAAAATCTTAAAAATAATGAAAATAAGAACTGTCAGCAATGACGTTCTTTATATTATTATAGACTAATCTTGAATTTATGGAATACATGTTTAAAAATTGGTAAAATTGGGAAACTTCCCATCATTGTTATTTTCATGCTAAAGAGCAGTAGTTGCAGGGTGATTCAGAGATGCAGTGTCATCACGTGCCTACTGACTTTTATCACTTGAGCATAAATTCACTTCATTTTGTTTAGAATGAAAAATTGCCTTCGAATCCATCTTTTAATTTTATCGCGTGTTTTAATTATGTGAGAGCGAGATGTTGTTTTTGTTAGTGAATTTTGGATAATTGAAGGTAACAGATAATTGAAGCTCGAAATCCCGTAAGCAATGAAAATAAGTTGAAACATTTATAAACATTTTTAATGGAAAATATTTTTACATGCTTTTGCGGGTATTGCATCATTATTATGTATGCTTCTTTATAAAGCAGATATTTTTTAAAGGTCGGCCTGCTTTTATCAGTATTTCTTTCGCAAAGTAGTTTAAATTTCTAAATGACTTAAAGTACCTATGATAAACAATGACTTAAAAATAATAATGCTCTCACATGATAACTTGAAATTTGCAATTGTAGATTTCCAGGATCTTTTTATCATTTCAGAACAGGAAATTGTTTTTTAGAATGAGGTTTTGAGGCTTCAACAAAAAATCATAGGTGAAAAATTGAAATTTCATTATCTGTACGAGCATCTCAAAAAATCAGCTTTTAATAACTTGTTGCCATTGCATTTACAAAAGTTTGGATTTTTAAAAAAGGTTACTGCCTACAGTAAATAAAACCTAGAAAAATGTAATCTTGAGCTCGAGATTATATAAAATAAAATAAATAGGAAATGTGATATTTTTTAAAAACAATAAATGCGAGACAAAGTTTTGTGGATCGTTTGCAATACTAAAGTTAATTTCACTCAATGAAACGATTAAAATGAATAAAAATACAATTTAACTGGCGCGAGCACGTGATGCTTGGTCGTTCAAGAAATGATGTTCTGGCATGATGCATTGAAATACGCATAGCAGATTTCTTTCGTCTTAATTTTTTTTTCATATCAATTTCATTTCTTACTTGAACATGCTGAAAATTGCATTTTTATACGTTTACTTTCTAATAATAATTGATTAATTTATCTTTTTAATTTTAATTTTTTTATCATCTATCCCAAACTCACAAATTTGTAACTGTGACCATTATCAGACCAAAGAAGAACAGAAAAGTGCAAAATGTGTTTTGTTGTTTATCGGTTAACATAATATCTGTTCTGTGAAACAACTTTAACAAAAACTGGAAGGAGAAGATGACACGCACAGAGACGCAGGAATGGAGACGGCAGCTAAGTATCGCTTCTCAATAAAATATAATATCTTGGATATGTGCTGCTTAGAAGAAATCCCCGTTTTATGGGACTCCTCTCAGACTGCTGGGATTCTATATAACATCTGTGATATTTTATGAAACGGATATCGCCCTAAAACGATTTCGACTTCATCTCAAAGATAAAAAGCGCTTCACCAATAAACCACGAATGGCTGATAATCTAAAAGCTTTGAAGCATTGTGAACTGAAATCTCAATCCGAATAAATGGCTTCAAATAAATATAGACACAATGGAATTCTATTAATTTGAACTAAATTGGGATCGAACCATTTCGGATAGATGGAAATTACAGTGTTTGAATAAGATTCAGAAATTAAAGTTTAAAAAAAATATGAGTGGAAAGAAGAATATTATATAAATTGACTTTCACCAATGAGATGCTGAAAATTGAGATTGCAGGAATTAGGAATCTTAAATTTTAAAATAAGTGGAATTTCGTTTTACATATGAATAGAAATTTGACTTCATATCTGTATACAGATTACAGTAACTATTGATCCTGGTAATTGAAGATTCGTACGACTAGGTAGCAGGTAATAGAAAGTTTTATTTTTGTTTATGTATTTTTAATGTATTAATCTTGTTTACATGTCATAATTTCACACTAGAAATATGAAGTTTAGATTTAAATATATGTGATAACTCGTTTAAATATGTATATGAAGTTGATTTACAAATAATTTACAAATTACAATAATTAAATCTTGATGACTACCAATTATTCATGCAACTAGGCAGCAGGTAACTGTAGTTTTTCTATATGTTTATGCATTTTTAATGTATTATTCATGTTCATATGCAGTAATGTATTATTCATGTTCATATGCAGTAATTTTACATTAGATATATGATGATTAGATTTAAATATATGCGATAACTCGCTTCGCATATGTATATGAAGTTGGCTTAAAAATTATATATAAATTACAATAATTATATGTTTTGATAACTAGCGATTGTTCATGTAACTGAGCTCAGATAACAGAAGGTTTTGTACATATATATGTATTTTTAATGTATAACTCTTGTTTATATGCAGTAATTTCGTGCTAGAAGTATGAAACATATTGAATTACATGCGATAATTCTTTTAAAGAGGCATATGATGTTGACTTGCAAATTATATACAAATTGCATTAATTATATGTTTTGATAACTATCGATTATTCATGCAACTGGGCTCATATAACTGAATGTTTTGTATATATTATTCTTGATTATACACAATAATTTCATAGTAGAAATACGAAACTTAGCTTTAATTATATGCAATAATTCGTTTCACGTATGCATAAAAATTGATCTTAGTAACTAGCGATTATCTATTCAACTGGGTAGCAGGTTATTGATGCTTTTTTGTATATTTATGTATTTTTAATGTATTATTCTTGTTTATATGCAGTAATTTCACACTAAAAGTATGAAGCTTAGATTTAAATACATGCGATATCTCGTTTAAATATGCATATGAAATTGGCTTGCAAATTGCAATAATTATAGGTTTTGATAACTAGCGATTGTTCATGCAACTGAGCTGCTGATAATTGAAGTATTTCTACATATTTATGTATTTTCCATGCATTATTCTTCTTTATATGCCGTAATTTCCCACTAGAAGTATGAATCTTAGATTTAAATATATGCGATAACTCGTTTCACTTATGAATATAAAACTGACTTTAAAAATATAATCATTATAGGTTTCGATAACTAGAGATTGTTCATACAACTGAGCTGCAGATAATTGAAGTATTTCTACATATTTACTTATTTTTCATGTATTATCCTTGTTTATATGCCGTAATTTCCCACTAGAAGTATGAAACAAATTTAAGTATATTCGATATCTCGTTTCATTATGCGCATGAAGTTGACAAAAATTATATGCAAATTGTATTAATTACATGTCTTAATAACTAGCGATTGTTCACGCAACTGTTCTCAGATAACTGAAGTTTGTGTATATATTTATGTGTTTTTAATGTATTATTCTGGTTCATACGCAGTAATTTCACACTAGAATTATGAAACAGATTTAATTATAAGCGATAACTCGTTTCACGTATGCATATAAAATTGACTTACAAATTATGTACGAACTACAATAATTATGTCTTAATAACAAGCGATAATTTATTCAACTAGGTAGCAGATAACTGATGTTTTTTGCATAATTATGTATTTTTCATGTATTATTTTTGTTTATATTTTTCACAATAAATACGAAGCTTAAATTTAAATATATGCTATAACTTGTTTAAATATGCATATAAAATTGGCTTACAAATTTAAAATTACAATAATTATATGTATATTATTGTATATAATGTATACAATATATTGTACGCAATAATTATATATAACATATACAGTATAATAATTATATATAATTATATACAGTAATTATATGTCTTGATAACTGGCTATTATTCATGCAACTGGGCAGCAGATAACTGTAGTTTTCTATATGTTTATGTATTTTTAATGTATTATTCTTGTTCATATGCCGTAATTTTATACTAGAAATATGAAGCTTATATTTAAGTATATGCGATATCTCGTTTCATATATGCATATGAAATTGACTTATAAATTATATACAAACTACATGTTTTGATAACTAGCGATTATTCATGAAACTGGGCTCCGATAACTAAAGTTTTTTCTATATATTTATGTATTTTTAAAGTTCTTGTTTATATGCCGTAATTTCACTCTATAAATATGAAGGTTAGATTCAAATATATACGATATCTCGTTTCATATATGCATATGAAGTTGATTTACAAATTACAATAATTATGGTTTGATAACTACCGATTATTCATGCAACTAGGCAGCAGATAACTGTAGTTTTTCTATATGTTTATGTATTTTTAATGCATTACTTATGTTCATATGCAGTAATTTTAAATTAGATATATGATTAGATTTAAATATATGCGATAACTCGTTTCGCATATGAATATGAAGTTGGCTCAAAAATTTTATACAAATTACAATAATTATATGTTTTGATAACTAGTGATTGTTCACGTAATTGAGCTCAGATAACAGAAGGTTTTGTACATATATATGCATTTTTAATGTATAACTACTGTTTATATGCAGTAATATATATATATATATATATATATATATATATATATATATAAACAGTAATATAATATATATATTACTGTTTTTATGCAGTAATTTCGCACTAGAAGTATGAAACATATTGAATTACATGCGATAATTCGTTTAAATATGCATATGATCTTGACTTGCAAATTGCATTAATTATATGTTTTGATAACTAGCGATTATTCATGCAACTGGGTTCAGATAACTGAATGTTTTGTATATATTATTCTTGATTATACGCAATAATTCCATACTAGAAATATGAAACTTAGCTTTAATTATTTGCGATAATTCATTTCACGTATGCATAAGAAATTGACTTACAAATTATATACAAACTACAATAATTATATATCTTAGAAACTAGCGATTATCTATTCAACTGGGTAGCAGGTAATTGATGTTTTTTTGTATATTTATGTATTTTTAATGTATTATTCTTGTTCATATGCAATAATTTAACACTAGAAATATGATGCTTAGATTTAAATATATGCGATATCTCGTTTAAATATGCATATGAAATTGACTTGCAAATTACAATAATTATAGGTTTAGATAACTAGTAATTGTTCATACAACTGGGCTGCTGATAATAGTCGTATTTTTATATATTTGTGTATTTTTCATGTATCATCCTTGTTTATACGCAATAATTTCACACTAGAAATATGAAATTAATGTTTAAATATGAAACTTATGTTTTGATATAATTATATGCGATAATTCGTTTCACGTATTCATATAAAATTGCCTTACAAATTATATACAAACTAATATAATTATATGTCTTAGTAACTAGCGATTATCTATTCAACTGAGTAGCAAATAACTGATGTTTTTTGCATATTAATGGATTTTTAATGTATTATTGCTTGTGTTTAATTTTTCACAATAAATATGAAGCTTAAATTTAAATATATGCTATATCTCGTTTTGCATATCAAATAAAATTTACTTGTAAATTATAGTAATTATGGGTTTTGATAAATAGCGATTGTTCATACAACTGGGCTCGGATAATTAAAGTTTTTGTATATGTTTATGCATTTTTAATGTATAATTCTTGTTTATGTGCTATAATTTCACGCTAGAATTATGAAGCTTCGATTTAAATATATGTGATAACTGTTTTCACATATGCATATAAAACTGACTTACAAATTACACTATTTATAGGCTTCGATAACTAGCGATTGTTCATGCAACTGGGCTGCTTATAAATGTAGTATTTTTACATATTTATGTATTTTTCATGTATTATCCTTCTTTTATATGCCATAATTTCCCACTAGAAATTTGAAGCTTAGATTTAAATATAAGCGATAACTCGTTTAAATATGCATATGAAGCTGACTTCCAAATTAAATGCAAATTGCGTTAATTCTATGTCTTGATAACTAGCGATTATTTATTTTTTTTACCTTCTGGCAGCTAACTGATATTTTTCTATATGTTTATGTTTTTTTAATGTATTATTCTTGCTCCTATACAGTAACTTCACCTAGAAAAATGAAGCCTAGATTTAATTATATTCAATGACTCGTTTCACATAAGCATACGAATTTGTCTTACAAATTATGTACAAACTACAATAATTATGTCTTGACAACTAGAGATTATTAATGCAACTGGTCAGGAGATAACTGTAGGTTTTTAAAAAATATTTATGTATTTTTTATGTATTACTCTTGTTTATATGCAGTAATTTAACACGAGAAAAATGAAGCTTAGATTTTAACATATGTAATGACTTATTTCACATATGCATTTAAAATTGACTTTGAAATTATATAAAAATTGCAATAAATATATGTTTTGATAACTAGCGATTGTTCTTGCAACTAGGCTCAAACAGGTAAAGTTTTTGTATATTTTTATGTATTTTTAATGTATTATCCTTAATTCACACTAGAAATATGAAGCTTAGATTTAATATGCAATAACTCGTTTCACAGATGCATATAAAATTGACTTAAATTAAATTATAGGTTTTGATAATTAGATATTGTTTATTCAACTGGGTTGCTGATAGGTGAAGAATTTCTACATATTTTTGTATTTCGAATGTAACATCATTGCTTATAAGCAATATTTCACAATAGAAATATGCTTAGATTTAAATATACGCGATAACTCGTTTAAATATACATATGACGTTGACTTACAAATTATATGCATACAGCATTAATTATATATCTTGATAACTAGCGATTATTCATATAACTGGGTTGCATATAACTGAGATTTTTCTATATGTTTATGTATTTTTAATGCATTATTCTTGCTTATATACAGTAATTTCACACTAGAGATATGAAGCCTATATTTAACTGTATGCAATAACTTATTTCAGATATGAATATGAAATTGACTTACAAATAATAGAGAAATTGCAATAATTATATGTTTTCATAACTAGCGTTTGTTCACGCAACAGGGCTGAAGATAACTGGTTTTTCAACATATTTATGTATTTTTAATGTATTATTCTTGTTTACATGCAGTAATATCGCACTAGAAATATGAAACGGATTAAACAAAGGCGATAACATATGTAAATCCGTAATGCATATGAAATTAACTTACAAATTATAAACAAATTAAAATAGTTATATGAATCGATATCTAGAGATTGTCCATGTATCAGGTAACTGAAGTTTTTTTATATGTTTATGCATTTTTAATGCATTATTCTTGTTTATATGCAGTAATTTTACACTGTAAATAAGATGATTAGGTTTAAAAATATGCGATAATTTTTCCCATATGCATATAAAATGGATTTACAAATTATATACAAATAACAATAATTGTATTTCTTGATAACTAGAGATAATTGTATTCAAATTATAATAATTGCATGGGTAAAAGTTACGTTTAGTGTGTCCCTTGCCGTGCCAAGGATGCCAAGTCGCCAATAAATATGGCGGACAAAGTAAACAAACACTTCTATGGGATAGTTACGGTTACCACTTTTCGCAATTTAATTATGATTTTTTTACTGATAATCAGCTTTTTTACAGATATAAGCTTTTATTTTTCAGACACAGTGCCAACAACAGCATCTCCGGCATCTCTTGAAGGTACTGAGCAGAATTTTTTTACTTAAAAAAACATCCTATGGCTTCGCTAGCCACGGGAGCGGGAAACTAGTAGCTTCGCTAGCACATTGAACATAAGGACTGTGTGGATAGCATGAACAGTAAATAATAAATAATGGAGAAAGACAAAGGCACAAAAAGAATAGATTTAATAGGAAATTTTATTTATATGAAATTTTTTTTAAGAAAGTTGAAGCTCGTGTACAACTCAACCATTGTAGGAAGAAGTAAACAAAACATCATTAATGCTACTACAAGAACGTTGTGTTGGGTTACCATACTGGCGGCAAACTCGGGGCACACTAATACCACTTGAACCATTCTATGTCTTGATAACTAGAAATAATTATACTCAGATTACAGTGATTATAGGGCCATGTAATTGTAATACAACTGGGTAACAGGTAACTGAAATCTTTCTATATGTTTATATATTTTTAATGTATTATTCTTGTTTATATGCGGTAATTTCACATTTGAATCTAAAGCACACCTTGTTTAACTGAAATTTCATATCAAAGCCGAGTCCGTTCCGAATAACAGTTTAAACTTACTGGAGCGGATACAAATCGAAGTTTCAAGTTAGCTCGAACTCTGTAAGGACAAATACCTATCACCTGGCAGGTAGAATCACGACCTGCAGTGAAGCAATCCGCTCTAATAAGGGGTCAGGCAGCTCCTCCTGCCAATTCCGCCTGCTGCAGAGAGATGCCCTCCTTGCGTAAATACTTAAACTACCGCCGGATAATCCGGGACGCACGGCTGAGCCGAAACTCCCGATCACCACAGTCGCAAATGCATAATTTCGGAGTAATAAATTCGTCACTGGAATGTTTCATTTACGTTGTTTTAGATCGTTGCGTTTAATGCATTCAAGGGTTCGAATAAATAATATCGACAAATTCATTCATTCATGCATCACTTTCACTGTTTAGTATTTGCATTCATCTTTACATAATAAATTTAATATTGAGTACTGAACCCTATGTTTCAGGTACGAATATTTTTATTTTTTGCTAGGCCATATGATTTGACTATATGCTTTGCGCAGCATGGCCAGATATGGTCCTTGCCCTCCAAAACCCAAAACAACAACAGCTAGGTCATATGAACATAACACAAAGCGATGATGATGATGATGATGACGACGACGTGTCCGTCGAAAGAGGGGTGCAGTAGCTTCTGAGGATATGGGCTCCTGAGTACCCGAGGGCAGAAGTCTGACTTCTATCTCATACGAGGATGATACACACACACTCGCTTGCACAGCTCCTTTTTACAGGGGAGCACGTTCACTCATATCACATTTAGTACACCGAACAACCATGCCGTAACCGGGACTCGAACCCGGGACCCCTGATCACTAGAAGGATGCACTACCTCTGTGCCAGGATGCCGGCATAGAAAGATTTTTACAAGACTAATAAACGATCGTTCCCCCTACACATTACGTGCTCTACTTATGTTAATTAATCACCTCCACAACGTTTACCTCTTCCAAAATTACTAATCTCTTTCCAATTTTTTAATATAATATTTATCAAATTTAATGGTAGTAAAATCCTAAAACTCACATTTAATAAATCTGATATATACTTGAATAATAATATATCAGTTATTATATTGATTAAAAATAGTTTGTAAAATAGACTATAAATAATAATGAAGTAAATAATATTAGATTTTAAAATTTTTCTAAAAGAGTTTTGTTTAGTTATTAATTTTAGATCAACATTTGAGGGTATGTTTTTTTATTATCTTTTGCTTACATTATAAATCGAACCAATTTTAATTCTAATATTTTTGTTGATCTTTCATTCTCCTTCCTTGAGTCTGAGCTCTTCATGAAAGCCAATCTTGTCGTTCTGTAAGTACGACTTTGATCATTTTATCTATTTTCCTTTTAGTGTAAAATGCGTAATATTTGATTGCCGATAATGAAAGTAAATATATATTGTGAGAATACGAGACATAACTAGGTATCTTCTTCATTCCGTTTTGTTTACGAATTCCCTTAATGGAAATTTGTAAACTGGTAAGATTGTTTTAGCTACGGATGTTATTTTTTCAATATAAAATGTAATGAAGTTATATAAAGAAAATATGGAGAGAAGTTCTAATTTATACTGAATTGTAATCAAAATTGTAAAATTCAAAGGAATTTTAAAATTATTTTGAGACTCAAAAAAAATCTCCAAATAACTTTAATTTACCAAGCTCATACAAAAATTGAATTATATCAACATACAATATAAAAAGGAAATTTTCTGAAGCATCAGAATTAAGTCTAATATAAATCAGTGGAAAATATCCATTTCACTTGTGACTATAGTAAAGATTATGAAATATTTGTTGTTTCCCTTTCCGATAATTGACCTAGTAATGGCCATTAAAATACTTATTGTATTTTAAATAATACTTATACTAATAATTTAATTAATTTTAAGCATCATAATTTCATTACATCAAATATAAAAATATGAGCAATAATAAAAAATGAATGAAAACTGAACATAAATACTAAAATTATAATATAAATATGAATGGTTATTATTTAACTTATGCGCCTCTCTGCCAACAAATACTGAAAATATTATATTGGTCAAAATGAAATTGTGAATAAAGTAATGAAAAAAATGTTGTATTTTTGGATAAGTTGTAAGTTTTTACTATTCTTGGAGGAAATAGGATTTTATAAATAAGGGGCAAAGTGAAAAACTGTCTAGATGCTTTATTTTAGATATTATCTAGAAAGAAAAACTGAACACATTCCTAAAACAAAACCTTCTCTATCGTTTCGGCGGATTCTTAACATTTTTCTCAGTTAATAAGAATGAATAACGTAATATATATAATTTAAAAACCTTGCAGCTTTTAATTTGATATTTTTCGAAATCTTGTTAAATGAAAGTTAACCTACCATTTTAATATTTGAAGAAAAAAAAGGATCAATATGATTATTTTACTTTTAATTATAAAACCGCATTATAAAAACTTTTTTAAGTATAAATGATATTCCAAAAAATTAAAATTCAAAATCAAAATATTTGTTCAAAATTTGTTAATATTTGTTAAAAAATTAAAATAAATATTTAATGCTTTAAAAATTAAATACAATGTTTAAACGTGATGTTATACTTCGTAAAAATGAAAATTTATTTAAGACATTGTGGCAAAAAATATCATGTTTGTTTTCTTAATATCATTTTTCATGTGTGAATGTGAATAAAAATGTTAACCAAATATAAACTTAACTAACTATTCATTCTCTTTACATAAGATTGCATGCATTTAGATATTCCACATAATGGATTTGAAGGAAACAGTTTAACTTAAAATGTATTCGGGTTTTAAATTTTTGGGAAAAAATGTTTGCTCTCATTTATAATAAAATTTATTTTTTAGAATCAATAAAAATTCAATAAGATAATAAAAATTTAACAAAGGAAGGGTATTACAAGATTTATAAAAATAAATAGCATTTATTTACAAATATACAAAAAATTCATGTTAAAATATTATTTCATTAAAAATCTTATTTCCTCTTATAAATTCCTCATAAAATTGTTTTATGTTTAATAATGTTGGCTAAATAATACTTTATTTTTATGAAAATGAGTACAATTCTCTATTTATTAGTTAATTTAGAATTAATGTTATTCCGTGTCAAGAAAACTTTGTTTCTAAACATTAAAATACCATTCAAAACATTATAATCTTACGCCATCTCAAAAGTTATTTGTAGACACTAAGATTAGAAATATCTGTCTAACAATGGAGTCTTTTCAAACTAATAATGAAATACATTATTATTCGAACAAATTCTGTCCGCATAGCATCCCCCATCACAATTTCCTGTTGCGAATGTTTAGCTTACGATATCATCAAATATTTAAAGCTGATTCCAAAATCTGATAAATAGTGCAGAATTAGAGGAACTTATCGCTGAATTCGCAGAATACTGTCAACGGCATTAGCCGTGAGGGGAGAGGTCCCCTCACCGATAGCCGTGAGGGGGACCGATAGCCGTGAGGGGAGAGGTCCCCAAAATGTTCTACATGAGAAATGGAGCTATCAAAATATTCTGAACAAATTTAGAGGACATCAATAGTTTTGCTGACTTCATTTGGTATTGATTCGAACTTTCCATACAAGCTGTAACGTTAATGGATCTAAACCCAGTTTTGAATAGCATTTAACTGGAGGAAATAGGAAAGTGTTTTTGATTATTTGGCAAATAATTTTGATTTTATCAGATCGGAAATAGTGAATAAGTATTCTCTATTGCTCTATAAAATAGGCAATAATTATAAAAATTCTCTTATAAGAATAAGGGAATATTTCGTGAACAATTTTAATTCACCCATTTGTATAAGAAATAAGAAATTAATTGTATAACATTTTGAAGAAAATTTCTGAGGGTGCTACGATTTACAAATATTGTTCTATATATTAAAACTTTTAAATGATTTTCATGATTATAATGATAGCTCACTTTTTGTATATTTTTCTTCTATTACGTTCACTAAAACTTCATAAAAGTCATAAATGTATTCAAACAAAGAAGAAATGTTCTATTTGTCTTTTAGATTGCATTGATATTCTTTGAACATACAATCTTTACATCTAATTAGCCCTTTTCGGTCAGAAAAGTAATTCGAGGCATAATTATTTACCTAATACATGGACCGGTTTATTACATCAAAAAATAAATACATGCAACTGCTTTAAATTCAGTTTCCTTGAAAAATAAATCTGCATCATTTTAACATGTAAATGTTTTAACAATTAAAATTTAAAAAAAAGGATAAATAAAATGTCAAAAGGATGCACCTTCTTGAATTGTGATTGAGGGTATACATGTGACTGTAAAGTGTCTTCATGAACTATCATTTTTAGGTGATTTTGAGTCGCATTGATTTTTAATTTCCAACCTAACCATCCAGGTTGCACTTCTATTTAAACATCTTATTAAAGGATTGGTTTTTATTCAGAAGGGAAAAGTCTAATATCTATTCTCATTATACCTGATAAAATGAAGTTCATCTGACTGTTCAAAATCGAAAATTATCATAACCCCCTAAACTGTATTTTTTGAGGATGTTAGGTGGGGATAAGGTGGGATCAGTCAAAAGAGTGCTTTTCAGATCTAGCGTCTTTAGTTGATCACATTTGACTATCAATTCCTCAAATTTAAAAATGTTAATTATTCTGGTAATTTCAACGTAATTGAACAAAATACTCTTTGAAAATATCAGATAGTTTGAGACAAGTAACTTTTATCAATCATACAACCTTAATTTCTTATTGGAAAAAGATAAAACTCATCATCCACGCATTACGCCCTCATAATCACGTTCTTTCTCAAAATCAAAACATTTTCCCTCCGAATTTGTTTTAGTTAGTGTAAAATTATTATTAAAATTCATTTTTCATTCGTAAAAGATTACATTTATGTAGATCAAATGAAAACAGCAAGTTTTTATTATTATAAAGTTTGTTATAAATTATTTAACGGTGAAACTAATCATAGATATTTGAGAACATTTTAAAAAAATTAAGAAATTCCAAATATGACAAATCTATCTCAAAATCATTTTGCTCTACAGTTCTAAATAATATATAATTGTGCATTTTAACTTCCAATTTATCAACGTATGGAATAAATAATGGCAAGTAGAAATTTTTTTTCACTTTTTTAGAACTATTGCTATTGAATAATCAAACGGACATTTAAAAAAATAACATTGTAAAAAGACAGGAGGGGGGGGGTATATTTCCGTCTAATTTAATCATCGCTCCGAAAAATTTGTTATTCCCTATCGCCTTTCCAAATCCTACATATATAAAGTATCATTTTTTATAACGAATGTAAATTGTATCTTTAGTTTTTTTATTATCTTGATTCAAATAGTTAAATAAGAAATAAAATAAATTACAATTAAAATAGAACTTTATGTTCTATTTATTTCCCAAGAAATAAATAGTAAAACGCAGCTAAAGTAGGTTGTAAAAATTAAATGTTTCAAATATTCATGTTTAAAACTTATTAAAATAAATATGTGAGTACATAAAATTTCAGAAAAACATATTAGATTAATTAATTCAAACTATAATTTTAAATCCAATTTGAAAGCCAAAATTAATAGAAAACTTTTTCACTTTTAAAAAGAGATATTTTTTTTGTCTAGCTTACTCTTCTTTTTCTATATATTTTAATCCCCCTCGGCAAAAACGGAAAAACAAATCAAGTAAAAAAAATCCCCCACAAATTCGACGAATAATTTCAACACAGATCACTTACAGATAACGTCCACCTAAAATAAAACCATAAAAAATGTCCTTAAAATTCCATTATGCAAAGAAAGTTTGGATATTTTTTTAACCCCGCGCAGGTGATATCCGGTGGTTTAATATTCAGATGGTATGGTACAAAATTACCCCTTAAGTACCATGGTTCATCCACTAATTACACGGTCTAAAAAAACTTTCACTGGCAATTAAAGCATAAAAAAATTAAAAGAGATAAAATAAATTCTGTAGCAATAAAAAAAAACCAACTCAAAACTAAACGAGCATGTTCCATCCAGGTCTTTAAAATCGAAGGCTCTGAAGTCAATTCCAGATTTATGGCGGGACATTTGGCGAGACTTTGAAGATTCGAGCTTCTGGTAATGGTTCTGCCACAAAATACTTTTTTACATTGAACTTCCTTCGAATTTAAGATTACTTTCGAGTTGGAGCTTGTAAATTAAAAACGGGCATTTTTATTCATTACTGAGCCTTTGTTTGAAAAAAAGTACTTCGATTTAATCTCGAATGAGTTTCTAACAGCAGCAAAGATGGCAATGTGGATTTAATTCTTGTTTCAAAGACCCTATTTAAAAGTTCATTTTACAGTTCAAATAAACTGTGTATTAGTAAAGGTTTGGTTTAGAATTATCGATGGCAATAAAACATTATTTAAATCTGATTCGTTTATAGTTCTACAGAATTGTAACATACCCAATTTTTTCAAATTATATATTCAATCGTCTGTTTATTTAACCTTGCATTTATATTTTAATTTATCAACAATCTAAACAATTTTATTTTTAGAATTATAAGGTAAATTTTGCTAAAAAGAAAGAGTATTTCTAGAAAATATTAAATCTGACTAAAATATATATCTGATAAATGTGATTTTAGTATAATAACTTTTCTTTATAGAAATTAATTAAAAAATAATTCATACTGCAATCAAATAAAAAACATAAAAATAAATAAAATGTTTAAAAACTAAAAATATTTCTATATTATGAATATACTAGCTATAATTTTTTAAAACTATTAATGATTAATTCTTAAAAAATAAATATTACAAAAATTTATTTTGAATACTTTCTATCTAATTTTATTGAATGCGATGAGAAACTTTGGAATGAATTAGTATTTCTTTTATATCTAACTTTTCTTTCATAAATATAAATTTATTCGCTTTATTTAATACAGTTAACCAATTAACATTTTAATTTTAAAGTATTACTGTAAAAACAGTAGTTATACTGAATACCAGAAATGAATATTGTCTAAAAAATCATTTTAGTTTTTGAGTAATAAATTTATGAGAATGAGAATTAACGTTAAAATTCTTTTTAAATGTGCTTTCCAAGCATGTAAACAACCATTGTAAATCTTTAAAAATAAAAATGAATGTATTGTATTTCAGCATATGTGCATTCCATTTTGATTTCTGAATAGTTGTAAATATTTTGATGGAAGTTGCTTCTTGTTTAGATAAATTTAAAAAATATATATATCTAAAAAAACAATAATTTTTTTAAAAAAAATATTTAAATATATTAAAAATGAACCAACTAAACACGCAATCTTGTAATTCGTCATGGTGAAAGCTTACTCCTGAAGCTGCATGTGAATTGTAATTTGTAATATTTTGTCGGTTAAAGCACATTCTGGGTTGCTTTGCTAATAGGTTTCATGATAATTTGCATAATCATGCATATATGACATTACTGTGAATGCTGTTATTGATTATTTTATACAAAAATGAGCGATAAAAATTACCGAGGAAAAAAATCTCTAAAAGAGCTAAGGTAGAGGCCTATTATGGCATAAGAAAGGAAGTCGAACTTTTCTGTTAATATTCAAATCTAGGTTTAATCCATTCATTACAGGATATATACACAATGTTCATCATGTTTTCATACTTGTTACGTTAAATCGTCGGGACTTAAATAATCGAGATCAATAATTGGCATTTAATCTTAGTTGCAATTTTTAAGACAATTTTAATTTCAGTCAACTGGGTTTAATAACTTATCAATCTACCCAAAATGTGGCTCATTGTAAAAAAAAAACACGTTACACAAATAATGAATTTTTTACAAGAATGGTATCATAATATTCTCCTGACTAAGAAGGCCTTCAATATTTGATAAGATTTTTATGGAATTTTCCATCACGTAATTGTCTTTTTGTAGGGTTTGGTGATTTTTTAAGTGAAATTATATTTTATTTATAAATCAATAAACAGAAAGCAATTAACTTATCTTTCTTTCGTGATTATAATAAACATTTTCAAAAAAAATCTAAATAACACCAGAAATAAACCATTAATTTTCTAATATCGATGAATGGATTTCAGCCTCATGAATTGTATTAAATAAAGATCAAATTGTTTTCAAGCAATCTTTGCAAAACGAGCCAAAAACTGGTGGACCACTAACGGAAAAGTAAATTGTACCAACAACTGAGGTGAACGTATAATTTATTCTGTACATACTTTATATTCATTTTTTTCTTTGTATTATTCTTTTGAATATATATCCTATATCCTAGAATTTCCTTTTTTCAATCAGTAGGTGGTTGTTTAACTGAAAAATCTATTAGGTTGACCCCCCCTCCATAACTTAAAAAAGGTAATAACTAGACAAATTGCCATGAAATTCGATTTGCAATTTTCATCTTGTCAAAAAACTTGAACATTCTCTTTAGTATGACAGCTATTTGTAGTGTTGTAAAAATAGACATTCAAAAAATATAGATAGTATTGAAGTAACCTAGCTCAACAATTTCATTTATTAAAAGCTACAACGGATGTAACAGAAATTAAAACCAGCTAAAATCCTTTTTGGTAAAGATGGAGAATGAGACATTGAAAGTCATTTAAATAAGAAAAAGAAACAAGAAATTTTATGACTGAGTTCTTAACAGTTCTAAGTGACCATAAAATAACGTTACCTGTTAGAATGCATCTGCATCTAAAATAAATGAACGAAATAAAGCCACATTTCAAATGCAGTAAGTGGTAAGATAAATTCTCCAGAAAATATATCTTACCAAAAGTTGTCGACAAAGAGAAATACTGTCATTGTGGAAATACAGTTATGAATAAATTCCTGGAAATTACACAAAATATTTTTTCCTCAGTATTAAGGTCCCCTGTAAGCCTTGGAACGTTTTCAATATTCTGACCTTCCATATATACAACATGTTGCATATGTTCTCCACTGCTACGTGTAAACTGTCAGTTTCGATGTTCATAACATCCCATTTTATGTTCTACATATAAGACATGCAAGTTTGCTAAAAGGCAGCCACGGCATATGCTGTTTAGTGTAGAATAATATTAACTGTAAAACATGCTGAGGTAAGGTAGCACCTATATTGAACACACAACAACACCCAAAAAAACAATTAAGGGCATAAGAATTGTTAAGAACGAATTGTCAGAAGGTCATTTGCAATTTCCTTATGCACTCTTTTGCAACAAAGAATGCTTTTATCCCGTCAGCATTAGAAATTTTACATAATCCATTTTAATATGAAAAATATTCGTTCGTACGGGACAGCAACTATATTTATCCTATCGATAACTTTTGATATTAATTATTATTTCTGCAGATTTCCTCCAACACTTTCTATTGTCCAATGCTTTCCATGAATTGTCGTTTGATTTCGTTCATTTGTTTTTGCTATAGAAACCGTGAACAGTAAAACTTATTTTTTGGCCATCCTATATTACATAAAATAAGCAGAAAACAAGATTTGAAAGTAATATATCGCTTTAAAATTGATAACCTATTATTTTTAATCTGGAATATATTTTTAAAGAATTTTTGTAATATTCCCAACATTAAATTATATCAGCATAGCCTTGTTCGTTTTCCTTCTCTAAGACTTACGAGAAGGATATATCTTAATCTCATTTTGTTTTAATGAGCTACAATAATGGAAAATATACTTATTTTTTTGGTCATCCTATATTACATAAAATAAGCAGAAAAAAGATTTGAAAGTAATATATCGCTTTAAAAGAAATAATTAATCTTTTTAATTTGGGATATTTTTTTAGAATTCTTGTAATGTTTCCATCATTAAATTATATTATCATCATAGCATTGTTCCATTTTCCATCCCTAAGACTTACGAGAAGGAAATATCTGAACAATCTCATTTTCCTTTAAGGGGTTCACAGTGATGGAAAATACGCTAAATAATTTCATTCCTTGCACATTAAAATATATTCTAAATCTGGAATCGTGT
>JAOUZG010040071.1:7488655-7504842 GCA_026289955.1 Argiope argentata
TAAAATTATTGTAAAATATAATGAAAAATACATACAAAAATCTATTTTCAAACAACTCAGAACATAGAATTATTGATGTTTCGTGAAATCCAACAAAAGAACCCTCACAATTATGAATTAACATTTTATTTTAATAATCAGATGTTTATTGTTATACAGTTTTAATTTTCTTTTGCGGTGGTTTGATAAAAATATTCCTTATAAAGCTTATTTCGTAAAGATACTATATTTTATATAAATTTTTGTCGTATATATATATTATTTTTATAGAATATATTTTGAATGTTTTACTACAGTTTTTTTAATAAGTTATAAAATTGCATTTAAATAAATCATTCAATAAATTCTAATATATCGAATTTTGTAAATCCTATTCGAATTTATTTGAATCACTCAAATATATTGTTTAAAATTAGAAATTATCAGTTGTTTTATTCTGTTATAGAAAATATCAAAAATTATACTAAAAACTTTGAAAGTTTTTCAATATAAGTCTTTTAAAATGGATATCTTTAATTATTGTTTTGATTCTTTGAATTTGCAGAAATCTAAGGAATGGAAACAAGTATAGCTATTGTTATTTATTTGTTGCAGATATATACATTTTTTTTAATGTAAATATAGCAAGTACTGCATCTAACTTAAAATCCACTGCCATTTTTTCTTGTTCTTAGCTTTTATATGAAAATCCTTCAATTATCTAAACCGTAAGATTCATTATGTAATTTGTTAAATAGTATGAAAAATAAATCTACGGCTAACCATATGAAGAAACGCTGAGGTAGTTACTTTGCTGAGAAAGCTATTTGAGGCCAGAATTATTTTTCTTATTCGTTCCCTGGTGGGACATTGTCTTTGATATGGCTCTTACTTATTAGTCTTTCTCATAGAGTTTCACGATTTCCGCCTAACTTCCATATCTGGCCTATTTGCAGAAGCTTTGTCTCTGTGTCTTTAAGTTCTTTGCACTGATTAACCTAACTTCACAAAAGTTACATTGTGACTTTAGTTGAGATAAAAGAATTATCGCAAGCGAAATAGTGGATATTTGGGTGAATAAAATGGGACGTATTATACTGTCTTCGACAACGATCGCCAACGATTTAGTAACTTTTTGGCGATGGATTTAAACTTGGAAGTAAAGATAAACGAATTACACTATTGTCGGATTACCATAATTGGCGGTTTAGCAACTCATTGGCGATGACTTTAGGTTTGGTCATAAAGACGGTATATTGATAGGGTGGTCTATGTAGAGCCTCCCGAGTCTAACTGCTGATTTTAAAATAAATTAGAGTTGCTATATGAAATTAAGTCTGATAAAAAAAATTTTCCTTGATTGTTTTCGAAACTTTAAATTCTTTCCTCATTGAATATAACTTTAGTGTAAATTAGAATTAAAATGGCTTTTTTAAAATTCGAATTAAAATAGTTTTCCCATCTTTTCTGCAGAAAAGAGGGGATTTAAAATATTACAAAAATGAATAAAGTACTTAAGTATGTTTAGTATAAGCAAAAACTAACATTCTTTGTAAATAGAAAATCCATATTATCCGTTCTATATAAGGATTAATTCATGCAAGCTGTTTTAGGGTGCAAGAGGTACCGACAATTATCACAAACTCAAAGATGAATTTAAATGCTTATTCCAAAGTAAAGAAGAAAAAAATATTTATCAGGGTTTAAAAAATGGCAATTTGTAACATATATATCTTAAATGCAAACCGAATATTGCATATTTTCTATTGCTCAAGATGCCTTATGAACAGTTGTTGTATAAGAAAGAAAATTGCATAAATAATTTCAAAAGCTTTTTCATCGATTAATCTTGTTCTGTAATTTGACAATTTTCTGGAGTATGATAACTAAAAATAAACAATTTTGTAATGAAAAATCTTTTAAACAGATGAGATTGTCAAATATGTTGAGAAAAATGGCCCAGAAGATAGCTCTGTTAAAATAATTTCGTAATTAAAAAAGCATCAGAAAAACCTTTTTAAGCTTCAAATCATTTTACGTCACCGTATTGGCTCTTTCTTATAAATAAAAGAATTATAAGTATTGAATTATTTAAAACTTTACAAAAAACTTAATTATTTTATAATTTTATGAGGAAACATTAAATTCATAATGATTTCTAATAGAAAGTAATATACTATATATTTTCTAACGAAACAATAATAAAAATATTCAAGTAGTATTTGGTAAGTTTAAAAATATTTGATTAAACGTGTGTCTAAAGCAATAATTCTTACTAGAAGTTATATCTAAAATTTCACTTTTCCTTATATTTAAGTGAATTTTTAGCAATATTCTTGGAATTTTTCTCCTTAAGAACAAAAATTCCAAACCTCAGTTTGGAAGAACCTATTATTTATCTCTCTGTCACATTGACCTTCAGCATTCCATCATATTCCACAGATGAGTCAAGCCAAAAAATAAATAAATAAAAATTGTACAATCTAATTTATATCTCGAATATGAACATTCAATTGATTGCTTTTCCACTTAGAACACTCCAACCCTTACAAAATTTGATTTTGTGGTGGAGCACTTAAAACGAATTGGTCATCCAATCATTTTCCCATCAAAATTACATTTTTAGAATCTCCATATCCGATGAATCCAAACAATCCTTCTCAAAGAGTCACAGAACAAGAATTTATACAAGTATAGACTTGTTTAAGAATTTCATGTTTATCATCATTGGTTAATAAAATCTGAAGTACAAATTTCTTTCGATAAGAACTTAATTTTTTTTTTCAATTATTCTTAGAGAGATATTATACGTTTTCGATAATAAATTATCCATTAATAACAGCAACAAATTGCAACTCCCCAATTTGTTACTACTCTATCTCACTGTCTTTATATATATATATATATATATATATATATATATATATATATACTACGTGTGTGTGTCTAATGATATTTTAACTCTAAATTCAAAATGTAATAAATTCCCAAATTTTTGCCTTAATAAAACTCATATTAACTTCCTGATCCATTAATAAATCAAATATAGTTTTATAAAGATAATACGTAATTGAATCCACATGTCAGTGGGTGAATAATAAATCACTGGTGTAAATACTCTTTTTGAGGAATCCTTCGATGAGTAATAAATCATTTATATAAAATAGATACTTTAAAATAATCCTGTATCTCTTGTAAAGGTCAAATGTATCAGAATTAATGTCAAAAATCTACATGTGTGTTATCTATATGAATATCATTGTATAGAACACTAGAGATATATGTTTCGGCCCTTTCTTGTTTCTATCCTCTTTTGCTATATAAATCTACGGCTTTTGTGTGCTATGCAGCGTACTTCTAGAGCTGGAATAAAACGATTTAAAAAGTCAGCATGGGTTTTCATCATAATTTTCGGTCACGACTCTCCACACAGCTTTCCAATCAAAAGTTATATATATAATGTCAGATCAACTAATTTGCCCTTTTAAAGATCGAAAACACGAGTTTTCTGCATTTTAATTAAGTATTGAACCAATTAGCGACTTCCGTATTGTTGAAATTTAAATGTTTGTCATATCCTTTTCCCACTCCCTTCCGTCTCTCCGGTTGTTGGCGATTGCTTTTATTTTTAATAATTTGCGTCGGCGTAACATAACTCTTTGAGTTTCCAAATCCATTTCTGTCTGTTAGTGCATGAATTAACTTTGTGATTTTCTTTAAAAGCAAAAAATGATTAACTCCTATTATGCAAGCACCGAATCGATATGTAAAAATGATGAAATATTTATTCTCAAGATTTTTAGCGATGATTGAAAATATAATACTGTTTTAGTGACAAACTAAAAGTATAATTGAAGATATAAAGCGAATAAAAGTTTCGAAGAAGAAAGGGAATATGTCTGGATAATCCAATAATTCAACTGTCCTATTTGCTGTCTGTGTAAGTGCTTAGTAGGTAAATTGCAGAATATAAGGTATCTGTCATATAATTCGCAACTTACCATAGTAATTTGAAGTATCAGACAATTCGGATTACCTTAGTTATTGTGCATATAACTGCTGCCAAATAATCTGCAGATTCCCTGATTTCTGCATTTTAGCGGAAATATATATGCTTATATGTATCAAATATTTCAAAAGTTCATAATCACCCTTCTTTCAATTTGAAAACAAACTGTTGCGAATAATAACATTTTGAATACGAACAACAATATAAAGCCTAGTTAGCACTCAACTCAGAAATAAGGCAATTTTAATAAGCTGACAACTTGAGTACTACGAAATGATTAACGTAGATGAAAATTCCATATCAATTTAAACCTTTTGAACGTCAATTTAAGGGACTTACAAAATATGTATTGATTTCTTACTTAAATAATTTCAGTAATTTCAAAACTGTTGAATAAGATAACTAGAGGGATGCAGAATTTTTTTTAAAGATAAATGTTTTAATCTTAAGATCACAATGATAATTTAACAATAGAAATATGATTTAATGGATAGGAAAAGAAGGAAGTCATTTCATGAATTAATAAATTTTGGTATAACAGAATTGTAATATATTCGTTATATATTTCGTTAAATACTATACCAAAAGGAAATATGAACATCTCTCTTGAAGAACAAAATTAATCTTTTTGCTAGACAGATCTAGTTTTCTGGGACAGGATCGGTGACCTTCACGCGTTGTGTCCACACGTTCTTGCACTGGGGGGAGACAAAATAAATAAAATGAGCAATAAAGCTCTAGGTGTTCAGAAAACAACCCATAAATGTCATTGCTGCTGCCATCTCAGGAGATGTTAGGTAGAATTAATTCTCTTCAGTGTCAAGGTTCTAATGAAAGAACAAATTGGAGACTGGGAGGAGAGAAGGAAATGAAGTATTGGAGTATCCGCAAAAACCACAAGAGAAAGGGAAAAGAAGTATCACTTCGGGGAGCGCGAAGGAAGGAAAACCAGAGATTATTGAAAAGAAAAGAATAAACCTTCATCAGGGTCGATGTATATTGATTTTGCGATGACATTCCCTTTCACATCACGTTTTAGGTAAACAGAACCAGTATTGC
Organism: Argiope argentata; assembly: GCA_026289955.1. Taxonomy (NCBI): domain Eukaryota; kingdom Metazoa; phylum Arthropoda; class Arachnida; order Araneae; family Araneidae; genus Argiope; species Argiope argentata. The sequence goes on from JAOUZG010040071.1 coordinate 7,493,703, forward strand.
TTTCTGTTCTTTCTGCTTAAAAAAAGAGGCGCCTTTCAGAGTTACAAAAGTGAAGGAAAAGTAAATTTAATTTTGTTCATATTAATTCAATATTCGCAAAAAAAGGAATTTATAAAATCATGTTATAATGTAGTACATGAAAATGTGAAGTGATATTTTTTTAAATACTTATTTCTTCGGAGAAACTTTACATATCCATAATCCTTTGTTATCACCTGGATATTATTGCATTCCAAAACATATGTATTTTAATCAATTTTTTTCTGGAGAAAATTTAATTTAGAGTTTTCTGTGCTCCTTAAAAACAGGAAGTGACTTCACAGCGCTGATGAGGACAAATAATTGATGTTTGTATATAAAAGAAACCATCTGGTGAATATAACGTAGTGTAAATTTGCAGCGATGGAATTACGAAATCTGGCATTTTTATAAGATGTTAATAAACTCCAGATAGGGTAAAAAATTTTCGCTCTAATCCGATTATTTTATTAGGTATTTACCGTTGACTATAAGTAGTTGTAACTTAAAATGTTAAAAAGTTTGAACTTTCCACATGTTTTTCTAAACATCAAATATTTGAACTTTCAAGTACCGAAAAATTCAATTACATTTGATCCAAAAGAATTAGATTTTTTTTGGATAGTCTTCCTTGTGACTTTTATTATTCAAAAGAATTATACCTTTTTCCCTTTATATTAAGGATAATCCCGGAATATTTTTTTTAATTGAGGAAACATTAGGAATCCGATATGAGTTACTGACTTATTTAATCCAACGTTGGGGATAATATCATTAATCAAAACTGAAGATCAGTTGTTTGTTTACAGCTTAATAAATAACTGTAACTGCTTTTCTCACGTTGTTATGTGACAAGTTAGAAAATTAAGAATGAAGTTGAAATCAAAATAGAATTAATGGACAATTTGCAAGCATTGTAAGGTGTTAGTATTAGATCAGATTTTGTTCTTCTAAACAATAAAGGTTCCAAGATAAAGCACATTCTGATTTATCATTAATAATTTTTATATTATTGTGTAAGGAATATCATGGAAAGTGACTACAATATTAAAATGTTTGAGCAGGATGCATTTGTTAAATTTCTTTGTAAACACATAATCACTGCAAATCTGGATTATCTAAATTCTTTCAAGTTCTGATATATGCTATTTTTCTGATAGCGTGCCAACTTTCAAATGATATTTTTAATAACCATTCAAAAAGAATTTACAGCTTATGTCCCTTATTTTTATTTTCTAAATATAATATTTGCTGTAAAGATAGGTATATTATTCACTGAACGTTTTCCCCCCTCACTTCAAGTATTTTTGATTGAAACATGCAAATAAGTATCTTAATGTTTTAAATTTGATATTGTTTCTAAGAGCTGTCCTTTTGCTAGGAGTTTGGTTTTTGCTTTTTCAATCTTGAGTTATTTTACATTTTAATTTGATATTTTTGCATTTTTTGCACCAAAACTACTATATAATATGGTTTATTTATCGTCGTCCTATAATTTCATATGTTTATGTATTTATATATCATGATCTGAATATCATATATGTCGCTATAAAACTTGCAATTTTATAATTATTTTTGATTGTATTCTTTAATTTTTTATACAACAAGATTGTTTGCTGTAACTATTGCTCTTTTTTAAATTTTAATTCTATTAAAATTTTCAATTGTTTTAATAATGTATTTTTTATCTCCTATTAATGTTTCCATTGAAAGTTTATTTTGGTTGCATAAGTCATATATATCTATTTCATTCACGTAAATGTGATGGTATATTTTTAATCATTTTTTCCTTATTATTTCATATTTGTAAATTTTTAGGGGCCAGGTTTTCTTTATAAGTTTAACAAATTCTAAATCCTTGGAATCGGTACTTTCTTTTGGTTTAAAAAATTATTATTAGACCAATATTTCTTTCTTGATGCTTAAAATCTTTATTTTCCTTATCTATTAAGTAATGATATTTCCAAAATTGGTAAATAACAAAGGAAGAAAATTAGAAACTAAGATATTTTTCATAGGCTTATATAATTTCTGATCGGTAAATTAATTCAAATATGGAATTAATTTTATCTGTCAATTTAAAAAAATCAATGCTAACTGACAAATGTTTCTTACAATTATTTTGAAGTTTGAACACAGAGTACTTCCTCTTATCTCCTTTTTTGAATGAGAATCAACGATATTATTCTAGAAATTCAATTTTATAATATTTTAATATTAGAGAATAATCCAATTTCAGAAGTATTCAGTAAATTCATTCTTGGTTTATCTAACATGACAGGTAATAAAATATAGCTGGCTATCATGTTTTATATATATTGCTACAATATTATATATTTAAGAAATAAGTATTCATACTTAAAGGTCACGAAATATTACAGAGAAAAAAGACGTAAAATTTAAACGTTTTTGCAAGTCCTATCAATAAAGAAAAAGCATGAAAATAAACTCTGCAAGATGAATGATGAAACATTCATAATGACGTTAAGAAATCGAATAAATGTAATTATACAGAAAAGATATAACTATCTACATTATAATTATACAAGAAATAGTAAGAGAAAGTGAAGACAAGAAAATTATATAAATATAACTTTAATAATTGATGTAAATGACTGGTTTAAAAACGACTGTGAATATTATATTTATGAATTATTTAACTTAAGTTTTAAAAATGGAAAATATCGTATATATATTTATTTATTCTAAAATATTAAAGTCCAATTTCTTATTAAATTTATTTTTTATCCAAAATATATGTCTTTAAAAAAGTATTTATTACGATTTTTTACTTCTTCCGTCGTTTTTTTAAATTTTATTTAGCTAAGTTATTTTTCTTGGGATTCATTGCTTTTTTAAAGAATGCCTCTGAACACTTCACTATTTTTTATAATTAAACTATTTTTTTTAATCATCATCGTTTCTCAGTCACATTTTCAAAAAAAAAGTTAAGATAAATGGAATTATTTTTTTCCAGTAATTGTACATCTTTGATTACAGACAATTTGCCCAGAATCTTCGGTAAAAAAAAAGAATTTAAAAAAAGAAAACAGAAAGAAAAAAATGTTTCTTTTTTGTTTTCACTTTATTATTTAAAACAGCGTCTTCGAGGAATGCTAATAACTGCTTTTAATTGGTGCAATTTTCGCTTATTATGTAAAAAGATCTTCGACACATTGGACATTTATGCATCACGGTCTTAAGTATGGCTGATGATAACAAACATCTGTTTCCTTCGCATACTCTTAATTGCCTCCTGAATATTAATCAAGATACTAATCGGAAAGTCTTTGAATAAAATATGTTATGCTCATTTTGAAGGAAATGACTTTTCCTATTCACACTGGAATGCATTAGCATATTTTCTCTCTTTTCTTTCCGTCTGATGCTCCCGATAAATGTAGTGGTTGACGTAGAATCTTGTAATGCCAGTATACGATCATGTTAGCTGAAATTAAATGCCGTAGGAAACTAATAAATTTTAGAAACTATATTGTAATAATTCTGAAATCATTTTTTATTTGATTCCTAAAACAGATAATCTTTTAGAACTTTTTTCAATACAAGTTTATCATAAAAATTTTTACAACTTATAATGCTTTGTTAACTTTATCGATTTATAGCTAATTAGAAAAAAAATTACATTAAAAATGTTGAATAATTATTAAATAATATTGATAGTTAATGGGAAAATTTAAATGTTAATTAATAAGAAAAGCATTATTTGCTTTAAAATAGAATTATGATTGTTTTCATTTCGTTAGTTGCTTATTAATTCGGATGCATTTTGGCATAATACACGTATATTCAGTTAGGAACAAATAAAGTAATGCTGAAGAACAAGATTTTTTTTTTCAAAATTAATTCAATTCCACTGTTTTTTTTAACATTGTAAAACCTTTCTTATAAGGGGACATAGAATTTAAAGGAAGCAAAAATGAATAAAAAAAGGATTTTTTTTATTATTTCATCATTTAAATGTGTGTTTATACCCAACCAAAATAAGATTATAAAATTAATATTAAATTCAATGAATGTAAAAAAATAAGTATTTAAAGGTACAAGAGGAAAAAATAAAATCAGAATGGCTTTTCACAAAATGATATTGTAATTAGATTTCAATATCTTTGAAAATGTTCCAGATTTTTATGTTTTGAAGAAATTAAATAGAATTTTTAATGAAGATTTTAGTTAGACATTAAAAGAAATAATGGTATACACTTTTTATTTTGAGTTATTTTAGACTGTTAAAATTCAATTTTAGTTCAGAAGAAATAAATGTCTTAGGAAAATTGCCTAAATGTGCATGAAAATATTCCTAAAAACATTAACATTTAATTGGAATGCATAGTTTTATTTTATGTAAATTTATATTGGATAATAAAGAAAAAATACTATAATTTTTTTAAATTAAATGACCTGAAATATTTTGAATTTCTTAAAAATTGTAAGTTTTTGTAAAGCAAGCGTTTTGAAAAATTATTTGAAGAAATTTGAGTATATTTTTTATTGTAATATAACCCTTATTGAATAATTAGGAAAATTGCTTAATAGAGTCCACCGTCTCTTAAAAATATAAATAAAAATACCAACATGATGATTCGTGAAATAGAAAATCGTAACATTATTCGACTCGGCTTTCTCGCCAACAAATTCATACATCACACTGACCTCTCTTTGAAGCGTGGAAGCTGTCATCTTTTGGCACATACTGGATATCATACACAAGAGTCGTATTTGGCAAAATATTTCGATCTTTGTTGATTCTGTAGACTGCGTATTTGAATGCCAACTCTGTCGGACTCTCTTTTTGATCTTCTGTAAACATCACGCCTGAAAAGAAAAAAATGGATAATTTTTAACAAATGAGAAATGGAAATAGCCCTCTACAAATGGAATATTTTAAAGAATTCCGAGCTTTCGGGCGCAAATATTCAAATTCTGAATGACATTTCCTTGCTGTATTATTGACATAGGAAAAATGACATTGTTGCAAGATATAATAACATAGATCCCTGTTTGAAAAAAAATATTCTTAGACAAACCAAAATTAGCATTTTGTATAATATAATCTTAACCAACATGTATCGTTCAGTAAAAAAATTAATACATTTAGACCTCTGTCAACCTATAACTACAAAAATATTATAATTTAAACCATTGGAATGAAATTCAATATAATAAATAATAATTAATAAAAACAGGTGTTTTGAGATGAAATTTTCCTAATTCGAACACAAATCAAAAGCATTTGAATATATTCAAATTATATCCTCAGAATGATAATTATTATAATAAAAGAAAGTATTAATAATAATAAGTGACTGAGTTAAAGCTCTTCTAATTCAAATAAAAATCAGAAGCTTTTCAATAAAAAACATTTTGATTTACAATAACACCTTTTACCAATTTCATTTTTGTAATTATGACAATAACAAATTAGTAAAATGAAAGCTAAAGAATATATTTTACAAAACATTTGAGAGCATTGATGTCTTATTTTGCGAAATATTAGTATAGTAGATACTCTTTTATTCAAGTAAGTTACAAGTACGTAGTATTAAGAATCAAATTATAAAAGATAAAATTAAATATTTATAGCAGACATTTAGAGATAAAAGTAACAGTAACGGAAATTTAAAGCATGGAAGTAATTTGCAATCACACATATATTATGCATAATCACACTAGTTTAATCTTTCAATACTTATTAAAAAGTTATTTAACCGCTTAGTATTTCAATAGCATTGTGATTATATTTTAATAATTCCAATATAATAAATTACGAGACTCATGATTGAAGTTGCAGATTGTTTGATATTTGAATTCATAAGTAGAACTTACATAAAATACAAAATCCACTTGTATAATCTTAAGTATCTCAGGGAACTTTTATATTTTGATTTTTATCAAAATTCAGTTAATGATTCTATTGTAATAATAAAAAGACTTTCCAATTAGAAAGCAAAATAAACTCTTTTTTAAGAGATTAAGAAGTTCAAATTTTCTTCAGAATAAAACATGGGCTTAAAATGTTTTTACTCTATGAGGAATAAATTGTTAAAATAAGTCTCTGCTTTAGTAATTTTTGGATTAGATGCAGCTTAATATATATTCTATTTTTTCTAAGGAACTTTATATTATTTTTATCTAAACGATCCTCCAATTTTATTCATTTCCTAGATGCAGAATGTGTTTCTTGTCACCATAATTTAAATGTTTTCTTCCCTTTACGCTGCTAAAAATCTATATCAAATATAAGCCCAAATTTGATATTTGGTTTTGATGGTCTTTTTAGAATTCATTTCTCTATAATAATTCGATAATTTTCAATGAAAATGCAAAGAATGTTTTCGAGAAGTAATATCGTAATAATATAGTCTAAAAACATCCTATTTATTACACCCTGCAAATGATTATTATTTATAAAATGATATTTTTTATTTAAGTGAGAGTATTCCCCAATTTAGTGATTTAAAAAATTTAATTTTAAATATTCCAGCTGTGTGTGTGTGTGTGTGTGTGTGTGTGTGTGTGAGAGAGAGAGAGAGAGAGAGAGAGAGAGAGAGAGAGAGATTCACTTTATGTAAACTAAATCTTCATTTTCATTACAATTTCAACTTTGGAGTTCTTCCTCATGCTTTCTAATGCACCAATTATCTCTCTCCCCCCCTCTCGGTATTTATCTAAAATCTTTTGGGAAAACAACTTATTTACATTTTTCAAAAGATAAGTTAAGCATGCATTTCACACACACACACACATATATATATATATATATATATATATATATATATATATATATATAATATCCAGATACTTATTCTTCAATTAATTCGATTTAAAAATGTGATTATAATCCTCCATTAATATATTTCATAGGCTTATGAATTTTCTTTTTATCTCAATATGACTGATCTATAACAAAAATAGAAACTGGTAACCACTATTTTTAAGCAGTGAAGAGCGATCAGGTATATTAAAGGGCATTTTTAGATTCCAAAATCTTCCAAAAGAGAGTTTTTGATATGTTAATTAATCAAAGGTATGTTAAGTTACATTAATCAAAGTTAATGTTATCATAAACTACATTAATATTATCATATTCTATCATGATCTAATACGTTTGAATTTTAAAAATGAAATTTTATTGAATCTAAATTAGTGATGACAATATCCAGTATTCACTATACATATAAAACATCAGCATTTCCCTTCTATATTCTATGTCTGATATAATAAATGTATTATAAAAATGCGTATATATGTATAAGTATAAGTATTTTATTATAAGACTCTCAACAACCCTTTATGAAGAATCTTTAAAAAGTAGATAGTATCTATATTTATGATTTCAGTTTCCCAATCCATATTATTAGATTTATCATTTTTGATATATATATGATATACATTATATGATATATATTATATGATATACAAAAATATATATGATATACATTTATCACATTTTTTTTATTTTAGTAATAATTATGTTTTTGTTTAAAACTAATTGAATATAATTATTAAAAATAAGGCAATAAACAATCAAAAATTAAAAAATAATAATATACAACTTTCTCCATTAATGTGCTGCCTCATGCTTCCACACATATAAAATTTCACAAAAATTTTATTTTATCATATGCATTTAGAAAAGCCCATGATTATTTAAAATATATTTAATGTCATATGTTAATTAACCAACTAGGAATTGAAATGCCGCTAATGATAATTACTAAGTAATTAGGGAAAAGCGAACTTTAGGCCTCCATCAAAGTAAGCGATGATTGATTATGAAAGAGACAATAAATTGTTTCGCTAAAGGGAATAGGGCTGATCCTGATAATATATTTCATTTTAAAAGTCTCTAAGATATTTGTATTTACATTTTACAATGCGAAAATATTTATAACTCAACATTTACTTTGAAATTTTAAATTCTATAATTTACACATTCTTTTATTTATATTATTAAAAAAATAAAGATTTTATGAATCACTTCGTAAGGGTTAAAATCCGTAACTTAAATTTTAATCCTATTTAATATTTTTTATAAATATTTAAATATCTTTAAAACAGGTTTCATCTATGTGTTTATTTAATGCCCTAATATTCTAATATTGAAATAATATCACATTTATATTCCCCACAGTTTGATGGACTTATTTATGTGCCTTTCAGATAAGAATTTATCTATACACGCTTTCAGATTTATCATTTAATGCGGTATGCATAATAAGAACACGCTCACATAATTCATAAACTGAAAATGTGAAATATCGAAACTCTAAAATAAATATTTAAGATAAAATGATACTAATATTATTTTATTAATAAACCCATAATTTAAACAGAAAGTTTAAAAATTTAATATTTAAAAGATAAAACCATCGTATATTTTTGAAGAATACAGTTGTATTAAGTATTAATTTAATTGTTCATTAAGCTATGCAATTTCATGTGTCCAACCTATTCCGTCTTTAATTACAAAAAAGTCTATTGCAAATTGATTTTTTGATATGCATAATGACTTATTACAGTTTTATTCTCGTAAATTTTCCCTTAAATTTAAAAACTGAAAATGATTTAAAAAATAGTATTTCGCATTGATAACATTTTTACTTAGCTTTACTCAATTCATTGCAAATTTTAACCAATTTGAATTGTTGGAGATATTTAAAACTATAAGAACTCATTCCAATGAAAAAGAAAACTCTTTTTCCAACAGAATCAAATACTTAATTGAATTTTTGATATGCATAATGACTTATTACAATTTTATTCTCGTAATTTTTTCCATAAATTTAAAAACTGAAAATGATTTAAAAAATAGTATTTCGCATTGAAAACATTTTTACTTATCTTTAATCAATTCATTGCAAATTTTAACCAATCTGAATTGTTGAAGATATTTAAAACTTTACGAACTCTTTCCAATGGAAAAGAAAACTCTTTTTCAACAGAATCAAATACTTAAAAATCTCAGCTTAATTTCATGGATAAAAACTACAGGGATCGAATAGTTCCCTTTTCTCCACAATGTGTGCATTTTCTTTGAATTTTTTTTTAAATTTTCCGAAACTTCCATCTTCTTTTTCAACGAAGAAATGTTATTTTTCCGGAAATGTCTCGGTGAAATGTATTAAAACTGGATGGTTTGGTTAAAAATAGATGGCATTTTTTAAAATGATTCTTTTTAGTAAATTTTTACATGAAATTAAAACTTTTAAACTTTATTAAAAAGTGAAGTAGCCAAGCACTAGAAAGTCTTTACATATTTAATAATGCAAATTGCGTAACACATTTCACGTCAACAGGAAATCTATTCGTGATTTCATTATCTCGTTGCCTGCGATGCATTATTTTTACGAACGCATTATTTATATTTAACACAAAAAATTAATTTCAGAAATCTGAATTGATAGAAAACCTGGACGATAAAAACACTTTATACAGTGACAAAAATTAATTTATTTTCAAACTTTTCAAAAGACAAGATAATTTTTTCTAAAATAAATTAACAGCTAAACAACATCATTTCAATATCAGTTTTTTGTTTGTTTGTTATTATTATAACTTAGTTTTCTTGATTACTTTCTTGAAATTTTTACATATATTATTTAAAAAAATTTGTAGTAAAGTATGAAAAATTATCAAATTATTTCCAGAATCCTTCAACATGACAGTGGAAATCAAAAATGAAATTACTTCATTATCAAATTTCTGGATTATTTACTCTTAAAAAAACGGAAGCAGTTATATAAAACGCGATACATATAGTTTTAATTGAGAAAAATTATTCATATTAAAAGTAAAGCATGACGAAAGGATATTTATTAGTTTTTCATCACATAATTTCTTAATGAATACTCTACGACATTACATTTGAAAATAGCACCAAGTAAGTACTATTTCTGTTGAAACTGATTGCAACAAATGTAATCATAGCTACTTTTTGTCGCAGCTCTTTATGTATTGTTGAAATAAATCAGAGAATTAGTAATTAGTAAATAAATTACAGCACAAACATCTGCCAACATAAATTTATTATTAATAAATCCCCATAAATATTTTTCCTGCACCTTTTTTGTTTCGTGTAGTTGGGTTCAATTAAAATTTCTAAATTCAACTGAAATTAGAAAACATTTTTTTGGAAATAAAAAAACATTATGAAAGTCTAGAACTTATTACAACAGTGACTATAAAAGTATATATTTTTAATTTTGTTAAAGTTGAAGTAGAATGTAAATACTATTTTCTTCAAACTACGTTTGTTCCAGTAATTCCTATAATTTTCGGTTGTATTTTAAAATGAAATAATATTTACAATCTATTTCAACTTAAACAAAATTTTTAAAAAAATGTATACTTTTATGTGCATTGTTATAATAAATTCTAGACTAGCATAATGCTTCGTTTTGTTTTTTGTTTTTTTCTAAACACACACATACACACGTTTTCTTATTTTAGTTGAATTTTGGTATTCTACTTGGATCCAACTGCTCAAAACAGAAAAAATGCAAACAAAATATTCATTAGGATTTATTGATAATACAATTTTAAATACAGACAGAGGTTAAAGTTGAAATAGATTGTAAAAATTATTTTCTTCAAACTACATTTATCCCAGTAATTCCTATGATTTTCGGTTATATTTTATGTATAAAGGGAATGATAATGTATTTCTAAACATATATTTCTAAACAAGAAAAAATAGTTAATATATCCATAAAATTTCTTGATTTGGTAAAGTATTGCAATATAAAGTGAACTTACATACAAAAAATTATTGATTTATTAAAGAGGTATTAATAAAATGCAATTGCTTAATTCAATAGCGCTATTGTTAGGGCTTCGATTCTCGATGGATAAATTTTTTTTTCTAATCTCAGGTATAAAAAAAAGCCTCACCATTATACTATAGTTAATTAGCGTTATCACTTATTTTTTACCACAGATTATTTCATGTACAAGTTTGAATGTTGAATATTATTAACGTGAAAAAGTCGTTATGAATGCTTTATTGTATGAATAAATATGAACGAACTTAAGTTCTTGGGGGTTCAAGTATTCGTTGCTAAAATATTTAGTTTAAATTTAGAATTCCTCTTATTTTCACTAA
>JAOUZG010040071.1:7505242-7525823 GCA_026289955.1 Argiope argentata
AATGAAATGGATTGAACATAATTATAAGTGCTAACATTTCAGTTTAAATTCTCTATGGGTGAAAGCATTTCTAATCTCGATGTAAAAGAAACTGTTATTCTATAATGTAAAAGTAATATCACTTGTATTTCCTACATTATATTTAATGTTCAAGTTTCAATGTTTAAGATTACTTACGCGAAATTGTAGTTATAAATGCTTTACTGTATGCATAAATAGGAACAAATTTAAGTTTTTGTTGATTGTTCAGTTCTCTAGTACATTTCTGTTTGAAATTAAGCTCCGTTACCTATTAGAATATTATTTTTTTAAAAATTTTTTTTTTGCGATTTTATTTTTGAAAAGCATGGATATATAAAGTATTTATTTCCATTAAAAATAAAAGGTATATATTTGTTTAATCTCTGTTAAATAATGAGCTGCTAATATTATTGGTTAAAATATAAAAAAAAACTTTAAAAAATTCTGTTATAGAAATTCATTTTACTCTACATGCATGGGGAAAATGCTGAGTTTCTAATGTCAAAGTAATTTAATGGCACGGTAAATAACGTTGACAAAGCAAGTCTTGAAAAAAAATACTTAGATTGCTATTTCCTAGTTTCTATTTATGAAGTCATTAAAGTTACATCGAAAAAAATATCGTGACTTGAACCTGAATGGAATAAAAAAAAACATCCACACTTAAATTATATATTTCTTTGTTTAAAAAAAGTCTTAGTACTTAAACGAGAAATATTAGCTAGAAAATGCAACAAATCTTCTTTTTTTCTTTCCCATACAATTGCGACCCAATTTTTTTCACGCTGTTTTGCCCTTTATCTTTCATGTTCATATAAATCTTGAAGATGGAATAGTTTTTTTTTTCTTATATGTATGTCCGCATTCCCACTTTATTGGCGTCTTTAAACTTTATTTCTTTCTCGCGAATGCTCAAATGAAATGAGTTGTATAAAAAAAAATCAACAACATTCTTCTTTTTCTTTTCCCTCAAAAAATTGCATCAAATAGAAATAAGTATATTTAATGTATCGAATCGTCGCCGCTTTTTCAAAATGAACAGGAAACATTTTGCAATAATGCCTTTCAAATTGAGTTAAATAAATGTATTTCTTGCAGCAAATAAATAATTTGTTAGGAAAAAGAAAACACCTGGCTTCAATCAAACCATCGTATTTGTTTATAATTTAAATTGCTTGAATTCAATCTTCGTACGGTTATTTAGTATTCACACATTTGTTGTTCAAAGGATAAGTAACAAAAGAAAATAGTTTAATTTAAGAAAATGGAATACTAATTTAGAAGTGTTTACTGATAGAGATTTTTAGAATAGTATAAAATAAAACGAATCTGGAATATTAAAAATTGATTATTTTTTTATGAAAAGGAGAAATAAAAATGTTTAAATATGGAAATAGTTTATTCCATGTAATAAATTAGGGGTATTGTAACTTTTATACAGATCAAAATTAGCCAAATAAAAAAATATTTCGAACAAAAGTAAGATGTGAAAAAAGGAACTCTTACTTCAGAATTCCACTATCATTTCTTGAATTATTTCATTTCTTTGTGACTTTTTTTAATTTCCCTTTTTCTTTAAGACCGCTTATTTCAGAAGTTTGCTATTAATTCTGCAAATTATTTCATTTTTTTCACGATTTTTTTAGTTTCCATTTTTTTAGGTAAAATACTTTTATTTATATCTCTTGTTTTAGCATTTCTGATGACATTGGGTTATATTAATTAAAAACTGATATTACATAAGCTGTGTTTTAATCTAAGGTTCTGATTGCAAGTATACAGCATTAGTTTCGAATATATGGTTATTCACAGTAATTTAAAATACAGTTGACTTATTTGATATTCATTTTAATTTATTTAACATAAGATCATCATCAGAATATTACCTTTTGAAAAGAATAATGTAACAAGTTGAAGACATGATTATTCACACTTTTTGTCATATATATTGTCTTATTTAAGAAATATATGTATGAATTTCTCTCTAAATCATATGATGTTTAAGTTCAGTGAGGGTGATTACAGCACAATTATCCGAACAAGAATTTAAAATTGAGGGTTTGATTTTCAAACTCATCAGTTTGAATCTAACTGAATTGATATTATATTTTGATTAATATTTATCTCAAATAAGTTGGATATAATGGTTTTTGTGACTAAAGTTATGAAAGATATATATGAGAAAATATTTGAAAACGATAATATTAAATATCAAAATTAAAGAAATATAATAAAATCAAAATAGGTAAACATAAAATCAATATAGAAAATATCTTTTAAATTTCAATTGAGATTGTGAATATGTTTTAAGTAAAATAAAAATCTCCGCTGTTAGTTTAATTTTCAACTTAAAATAAGTTTGTCGAGATAGCCATTACTATATGAAAAGAAAAGTTTGCTTAACAAAGTCAGAAACAGAAATCGTTACATTACAAGTGCTTTTGCACAATGAGTTTTCTTCTTATTTTTTTACATAATACATTTTCTTGCAAGATAGCATAATGTGCTGAAACACAAACGAAATAAAAGTTCGCTTCCTACATCTGTCATTGAAAGAAAAGAAACAGTTCCTCGTCAGCTAAAAAAATAACGAATTCTGAAACTTTTTTTCCTTGAAGCAAATGGAGGCCGTAACTGCTTCATTAACACTAATTGAGATTTCTAAACGAATGGTAAAAGGTGGCATCGGAAACAGACAAATTTTCTTGATGGTGCATTATTTTGCCTTTTTTTCCCTTTCTGTTGCCAACATTTATTTTCATTTATCATTGAGCATGTTTGAGGTCCGATGCTTAATTATGAAAAATTACTTCATAAAAACTGTGTTCTTGTTTTTCAATAAGGATATTTATACGTTATGAAACAATCATAACTTATAATTTCTGAAAATATGGGATGATTTACATGGCTGTCAAAGTTCGTAAATTCTTTTAAAAAACCAGTTGCATTTTGGAAAAATAAAAGAATGTTTAAATTTAACAACAAAAAGAAACCAATTTTAAATACAAAATAAACTTAACAAGAAAAATAAACTGTAAAATACGTTTATTTTTTATAACTTTTACATAAAAAAAATCATCTTTCTACTAAAATTTTCAAGTAATTTATTAAGTAATAAATTTGTCGTTACAAAATTGTAAATCATTTCATTTCTCGTTTATTAAAAGCGGAATTTTACTCCAGAATACAAATCATTCAAATAATATTTATTTGCTATCATCTTCCATTCAAAAAATTGTTTATATCTTTTCACTAGTTTCTGTGATAAGGAATTCTTTTTAAGTGAACTTTCGAGTTCTATAAAATTTATATTGTTAAAGCCAATAAATTTATAGTTTTACTTTAAACAATTTTATAAAAATTTTGGAGCCGAATATGATTTTTCAGCAAATAGTTCTGCCCTATTTTCATTGCTAGTAAGATTTAAATTATTTAAAAGAAGAATATATATATATGAATTTTTAGTGTTAGGTAATGCTTATAGTTACGATTTCAATTGAAATTGTATGTCAAATATTTACCACATTTTAATTAGATTAGTAAATATTTTGTGAAAGAATTATCAAAGAGTTTTAATGATTTTACCTTGATTAGTAAGTAAGGCACAAAAAAAAGAAATGTTAAAAAAATTAAGAATAAAATATTAAAATATTAATCACTCATTATCATTTGTTTGTAAAATTAGGTATCATATTTATATAATGGTATTTTGTAAAGTTATAAAGAGAAAGGATCTTTTTATTAATAGTGATTATATTGCATAGTGTGTTTTTTAATTTATATTTAGTTATATTTGTAAACTGTACTTAATAAAAATATTTTGAGTAAGAGTGCATAGAATAATTTGAGCAATTGTTTTTAGGTCTGAGTCCAAAAGCAAAAAGCGAACGGAACCTTAAAAAACAAACAAAAATTTTAAAACTTCACTTCCTTATAATAATAATTATTTATATTTAAATGAAGTCATTTAGGGAGTTTTGAATGTTAGATTCAGAAATTATTTTACAAATGATGCCAAATATTGGATGAGGAACTTTCGCTATGTTTTTACTTAAATTTATAAACTGCCCATTCTGTGAATGTTTTAAGATAAAACTCATGAACAAAATTCAATGTTTTTTTGTGTGTCGTACATTGAGAATTTAAATCTGAAAAATTAGCCTCCCCAAAACTTTCTCACATCTTCTCTGATAACGTCGAATTTATATTTCGGTAGCAAAAATAGTTTGAACGAATGTAAAAAATCTGCCCTTTTATCAATTTTAAAGAATATTCTCAAATTTCTTAAGTACATTCTGATCTCTTAGAGAAAAAAAAATATGAAGTTTATTATTATTTTATAATCATTAAATATCCTTATATCTAACAAGAACCATAAGAGAGAAATAGGATTTAATGACTAATGTAATGCAAGATCTAACTATATAATTGTATTGGTTTCATTGGATTGCTGTTTATGCTTTACTCTTTATTGAAAGTTGTGTTGTTGTTGTTTCTTATGGCCATGAAGTTCTTTGGTAGTAGGCAATTTAAGCCTAATCAGCGTCTCTTGTTTTGAAATAGCGCCAACTAACGCCAAGAGTACGACTTTTGTTACTCACTCATTACATTTTCTTGTACAGTCCCTTTCTACATGGGGGCACATTCACACGCCTTGAAGATAGAACACAGAAGAACAACAGTGCCCTAATAGATATTTAGTTTTTATAGTAGACTCGAACCCAGGACGGCCCGATCATGGGAAAGGCACGCTACCTCTATGCCAGGAAGCCTGACTGAAAGTTGCTTTCATAGATAGGCTACCCAATGGCTATGATAATGTTTACGCTGAGTTTCCACATGAATGTCATTTAACACCAACTTGCCTCCCCTAAATAAGGCATTGGTAATAAGAGGACCTGTAGTGATTAAAATCAAATTATATTTCACAATAAAGCTCATGTAAATATTGCCCCCTCTTCTAAAGCAAAACTACATATAATATTTTTAAAAATATTTCTGATATTTAATTTTGATAGTAGTAAATTAAGCGTAAATGGCAAGGTATACTCAGAAAAAGGGTCATTAAATTCTCCAAATTCAATCCAATCCTGCATGTTAAAGGTTAAAATAATGCGTATTTTTTTAAAAAAAATATTTTATGGTGTCATACAAGTCATGTTAGAAAAGTTTCGTTTATAGCCTATACCACCAAAAAAGATGTTTTATTATAGTTAAAATAGCATTAATGAATCATGAATTTTTCGAATGAGGAAGTGAGATTGAAAGTGAACATCACCAACACAACAAGTACAATTATTTAAAAAAGTCGAAACAAATCCCTTATTGGCAAGATATCCGCATAAGATTCATCGCCATTTTTCTGCCGCATGAAATTGGGTAGAGAAGAAAATTGCAATATAATTTTAATGAATATATTCCGTTTTGTCTGAATTATCTATTTCTAGACAAACCTCATACTAAAATTTTATGGTGGAAAGATCTTTATGATCCATACGCAATTATGCCCCTCTTATCCAAACCATATCTGAAAATAACTCTTATGCCATAATGTCAGGGTCATAATTCTTGAACGGAACAAATCAGTGATTCCTTTTTAACAATTATGAGATCTTGTCCCTACAAATTTAGAGCTTACTTTTACTATTCGTAGAGCTTACTGTTACTACACAAAAAATGATATAGCACAAATGTAGAGAGCAATTGCATTCAGAGGCCAAAGTGGCTAGTATGCATATTGATATTCCAAAGTTTTATAAAAATAGGTTTTTAAAATCTAATTCTTTGTTTAATATTTCTTCTCTGAAAGAGACAACTTTCTGTTAATAGAGATTATAATGATAATTTAGGTTTAAGCTGCTGGAACTGGATGATATTCTCCAAATGTTTTGATTATGAAAATATCTGAACTGAAATATATAATATCATGTTTGATATATCCTAAGAAACCTAGCAAAAGACGGTAGTCCTCTTACTGTATAACGTAACTGTGTATACTGTCTTTTTCTTTGAAAAATTAGACTTACGACCGGAAACCTATTATCAGCATTAGTGAAAGATAATCAGATTTTCATTAAATTACAAATAAAGCTTTGAGCACAAAACAATGATATAATGGTTGAACATATCATAATGAAATAATGCTTTGGAATAGCACCTTTTGAAAATTCATTCTAAATGTTAAACATTAGGCTGTTTGTTGTACCAAACTATTAGGAAATCCTATAAAAAGTATATTTCAAACAGACTATCAACTGATTATTGAGTTCCATTTTTATTTTCTTCATTTCGGGCAATAGTGCAGTCAGAATCAATTTTTCGTCTTTTATCTCGAACGAAATTTAATTTACTATAAAATAATCTAGATTTCATTTCATTTTCGCTTGCATTATGAAAAGTGAAGTAAATTTTATGCATCTTTCTGCTTTCTGTATTGTAATCTATTTCCATTTTAAAAACACTAAAACGCTTTATACTGAGGGATTATTCGACATTAATCTAAATTGATTAAGTGCATTTTTAGAATATATGAGATAGTTTTACATCTATGACAAATTTTCAAAAAGTATCATTTTATAATAAAAATGGTTAAAGTGGAAATTTAAAAGCATTTTAAAGTAAATATGTTGTTATTCGTGTGTTCTGTTTTAAACCGGAAGGAGAAGTGTAGTAACTTCTGTGGGTAAAGGTAAGATTATTAAGTATAATTTTAAAATAAAAATGTTAATTTTCATCACTGCATAATAAAGATGTTTCAAATATAAATTAATATTTTTGTTCTAAAATCTGCAATATATTTTTATTTAGAAATTTGTGGATTTCTAACAAACAAAAACAAAATAAATGATGTTTAATATTTATATTTCACATTCTAGTAATTGAAAAAATGCAGAAGAATAGTTATATTTTGCAAACTGTATTTTGTATTAAATTATGTTATGGCTTTTTTTAACATTCTTAGAACATCCTACTTTAATTTTAAAAGAGTAAAATTTATACACCAATAATTAAAATTTAAAAGCATGTAAAGCAGCTCATTTTTTATATGCAAAAAAGTAGCGATAAAAATAATTATTTTTAAAAATAATGTTAACTTTAAAATTGGGTACTTTATTCTTCTCAGAACTGATTTGAAAAGGGAAACACACTAGTTTATAGACAGCCATCATTTTCATCGTTTTTAGAATTCCTAGAAGAAAATCTTTAAGCCAGTTAAAAAAAAACCAAATTGCCGACTTCAAAAATGACGAAAAAATTGTGAAAGAGATAACATGTCAGTTACATGCGAATCCAAATACTGTTTCGAACTTAATGATAAGTCCTAAATAGTATTCTCTAATATAGAAATTAACTGTATTCACAATTGAACGGACAAGAAAACCTTGTTTTATATTATTCGAATCCAAATCAAATCTTTGAATTAATCAAAAGTATTGATGAAAAAATTCCCCATTTTCTATTCCTATTATTTCATTTGCACTATTTTGAAGAACCCTTCTACGTTTTTCATAGAGTATGATGTAGTTAAAACAGATATTTTTAATGTTGTAACTCATTTTTATAAAGTTATTTGTTTGTAAATATGCATTTAAAGTGTTGATCATGGAATTCAATGTCCTTCATTTGCAACATTTTTTTTAAAATGTAGGATAAGTAATTTAAAATTTGAAAAAGAAATTTTACTCTTTAATCCAGACAATAATTTATATATTTTATATTCTTCTCTGACATAAAAAATAATTATATTCACAATTCAATGAACAGCAAGCCGGCGTCTTGGTATAGAGGAATCGCATCTTCCTCGTGATCTGGGTCCTGGTTAGTGCATGGTTGTTCTTCTGTGTACTATATGGGAGTTGTGTGAATGTGAATCTATAAAAAGGAACTGTTCAAGTGATTGTGTGTATGTCATTGTCCTAGGAGCTAGAATTCAGACTTCTGCCTTTGAGTACTCAGGTTTCCATACCTCAGAAGCTACTGTGCCCCCACTTTCCGTTGTAAAGTGGACATGAGATCATCATCATCAATGGACAAGAAAATCCAACTTTATAATCGAAAACAAATTGAATCTTTGAATTAATCAAATGTATTGGTAAAAAAAATTCCCGTTGTTTTATTTGCACTATTTTGAACAGCCCTTCTAAATTTTGCAGAAAGTATGATATAATTGAAATTGACATTTTTAATGTTGTTACTCACTTGCAATTTTTTTTCAAATTATTTGTTTGTAAATATGTATATAAAATGCCGGTCATTGAATTCAATGTTCTTCACTTGCTCTATTTTTTTTCATGTAGTATAACCAATTTAAAGTTTAAAAAAAGTGGTTTTACTCTTTAACCCAGATAATATTTATATATTTTATAGTCTTCTCTGATATAGAAAAAAATTATATTCACTACTAAGTGAGCAAGGAACAATGTAAAATATTCATTTTATTATTTATAAAGTTTCTCCAAAGCAATTTCCAACATATAGTTCGCGAATGCCTGCGAATATCCTGCCTTAAAGGAGAGTTTGAAATCTTTAAATCCGCCTTTGGTTACTGTGGGGTCGGTTGAAAAGTAGCACAGTTATTTACACAAAGAAAACGGAATGCTTCCCACTGTCGATATTCCTCCTTCAGATCAATACTTTCGCTTTCTCATCTTGTTTCTTACCTTTACTTCCGGTCCCCTGCCTTTTTACGCAACCTACTTAAGACCAGGTTCGGGAATTCACAATGCCCAGAGCCATGAGAGTGAGGTAAAATATGTTAATGACCCCATTTTATTCCTGCCGGAGAACCCTGCATCCCAATTAAGCCATCTCTCAAAAGAATGCTGCGATACATTAGGATTAAATTAATTCTTTCTTATCATCCGTAAGGCAAACTAAAGGTAAGAACTTCATAAATTTATTCCCTAATGAGAAACAGATTAGACCCATCAGCATACTGATGCAATAAAAAGTTGCGGTGTTTTCTTTATGATCCATCTTTAAGCTAAATTGATACCCTTTTCAGGAAAAAATAAAGATAATTACTTTATTCCTTCAGTATGATAAATATATATACATATATATATACACACAGTTTTCAAATTTTGCCAGGGGGATTCCATAGTTCTAATGTGTAGGCAAGATATGAGACGATATAAAAATAATTTTACTCCCTGTAGTAAGAACTCAGCACTTCAGCACTCCATGAAGTAATAAGAAAGCAGTTTGTGATTCAATTTATAACTTAGGATTTTTATTTCAAAGGTAATTCCAAATCAGATATTTCCGAATACTGGAACGTCTAATTCCATTCCTCAAAAAAAAGAGGATATTTTCATTTTTGCCTTCAAAAATGCAATGACACACTGTATTCGGTACTTACGTATTAGACTGCCAATCTTTATCTCCAAATTTGAAGATGTTATCAATGAGTTACTAAACCACCAAAAATGGCAAAAACTGCCATTATTTTAAAAATCGTTCAAGCCTTAACTCTACCGCCATTTTGTTGGATTCATTGGCGTCAAAAATTTATCGCCAAATATGAATCCGTCGCCAATGAGTTACTAAACCGTTGGCGATCGTTGGCATCGGTGGTCTAATACGTAAGTACCTCGTATTCATTTTAAAGGTTAGTTAGTTATTTTAGTTATATTAGCGTCCCGTTGTAAAGGACTAGGGTTATTTTTGATGGATCTCGTAATGTTTAACCGTGGTTAAATGACAAGGAAGACACCTGAGCTGGAAACCTCCCCTCTCTCCGCACCAGACCACATCAGTGGTAGGACGTTTGGCCCCTTACAGATTTAACGTGTAATTGACCCTGTTAAACGAAGGTACTTATGTATAATCGTGTCTCGATCTTTAAACCCTGGGAGAATCCTAAAAGAGAGATTATTATCAAACATCCACGGCCCCGTTTTATTAATGAGTTTGTATTCAAAAGAATGTCTTACTTAGCTAATGGTACTCTTTTTAGTGTCGAAAATCTCTTTTTTCTAAACCTATCAGGGTCAGCTTAAGAATCAGGTAGAGAACAAAGCATGCATTATGGATATTAAATCAATCACAATTGAAACAGAAAGAGGAAATTTCATACTGATAAACATGCATATCGGGAACCTATCTCAGTTTAGTTGGATAGATGTTTAGGGTCTTACAGAATGGGATCTTTTCGACATTGCCATTAAAAATGATAGTGTTGAGTGGAATGCCATTCACAATCGATGGGGCAGGTCATAAATTTATTTTAAATAATCGACTTTATACAATTATTTTGTTTTTTATGGTTGATTAATAAGAGTTTAAAAGAGTTCATATGATTAATGATCAGTCTACTAACCGGAAATTCAATGTAATTTTAGCAAGAACATGTAGAGGTCATATGCCTTAAAAATATATCCACTTATTATTTTGAGATAAAGCATTTTGTTATCATACATGAGAAGACTCAACAACAGTAACATATTTTCAAATGCATTTATCGATCATGTTCATTACTGTATAAACAATGAATTCATATTCAGTTTTATGAATTTATACAGGCATTCATGGCAAGTAAAATCATGCGGTATTCGTACACAGTTTATTCCTAAGAGGCGTTCTGTCAACCACATTATATAAAATTACCCATTTCACAAATTAAAACTACAGCATAAAGAGTTAGATACTATTATAATGAATTTAAATATAAAATTTAATTTTGATTTAAATATTTATATTCTATTTTATTATAATTCAGAATTGTAGATTTCAGTTAAAAACTTGCAGTCCCAAACCCCCAAAGCACTACATAGCTTTTTATTTATTTATTTTTATTTTTTTCGTGAGTTAATAGAGAACATTTCTTCCTTTCTTCCGTATTTAAAAAAATCATGGAGTTTTTTGCCTTCAACAGAAAAATTTCAAAAATACTTTTATGAGGAATTTTCTTATAGGGGTAAAATCAAAGAACTGTATCAAAACTTTGCAAGTACTGTGCTACTTGTAAGAAACAAAGACCTTTCGGTTTTCTTTGTGAATTTATATAAATTAAAATTTTTGTTTCAATTTGAAATGTCTTAAAAATGTAATTTCGGATACCTGGCGATATTTTTAAACTCTTTCAGAAATATTATAATGAAATAGAATAATATTATTTTTACGAATTCAATTCTCACACACCTTAATTTTTTGCAGTTCATATACTAAGGTTTATAAACCTGATTTAGAATTTAAGATATTTCCAGTTCTTCTTACGAAAAACTTGAAATTTCTCCATGGTATTTTTAGTTTAGTTTGCTGTAAGACTTGAAAAATCCCCATGATGCGAGATAAAAAAAAGGATAATTTTTCTTTCATACCAAATCTTGCTGACAACTCCAAAATCTCTTTTTGTTTTACGCCAACGATACAATTCCACAATGTTTGTACTTTTTTTTATTAATTATAAAAATTATCTTACTAAATATTCTTACCTAAATAGATAGCATTTTAATTTGCTTGAAATGGAGTACAATATTTAAAATAATTTAAAAATTTATGAAAAAAATAAATTGCATACAAATTTAAGGTTTTTATTAAAAGTTCCTTGTAAAATTCAAATGAATTATAATTTGAAACTGAATAGACAACAATTAGGTTTTTGAATGTGATTTTTTCTTTGATTCACCAACGCTTTAACAGATCTTAAAGTAACCAAGATATTTATAAAAACATTTTAAAATTGTCTTAATGCTACTTAGTTAAAATAAATAAAACAAATTACTCACAAAATATTTGGAAACCTGCTCTAAAATAAACACAACATCATAACTGCTTTCACAAGAGCTTAAAAACCTGATTGTAACTTTTTTTAATGTACTTTATGCCTATATGCTTGAAATGATAAAAAAAACCTTTAGAATAAACTCCAGTGAAATAAATTTGAATTTTGAAAATGCAATTTCCCATTTACAGGCAGGAAAGAAGATGTTGAAAACTGATTGCATTAAAATCCAACAAGCTTGTATTTGAATCTACAGTTCTTTAATAAGTATATCATCCAATTCACGAATTGTGGAAAAGAGAAGAAAAATAAATTCGTATGCTTTTTATTTTGTTCTACCAGTATTAAAGAAATTGCATTTGGATCAAAGTAAAAAGATCAGAAAAATTTTAAGAGGCTTCAGGTTTAAAAAAAAAATCTTTTTATTTACATAATCAAGGACTGAGAAAACTCAATCTCAATTTGCTTTTCATATTTTTTTTAGATTTCACAGACAAGGAGTACTTTAACGTATATATTTCTACTAGTTTTTCTTTTTGTTCATTATTTTATATCTTCAGTCAAATATTTGTGCATCAAAGAGGTGGTATTTTGTGAGTCGATTGTAGGTGTAAAAGGCTTCTTTTATTTAAATATTTTAATGAAGTGCACCGAAAATGATCTTGATTTCATGATTTGATCAATTATACTTTTCACGTTCAGATGATTACTACTTACTTGTTTAATAATTACTACATAATGGTTTTTATAGTAAATTAATTTTTTTTGCATTTTAAAATTTTCTAATTAAGTCCTTAGAAACTTGCAAATTTTCTTGCCAGATGCGAGATGACACCATTTCATAATGGCATTTAATCTCTTAATATAGATTTAAGGGGATACTGAATTTTTGCACAGTTTGACTTAAAATGAATTCCAAAAGCAAATTAATATTATATATTTTGATAATAAAGCATTTTCGTATTGAAACTATCATCCAAGAATATAGACCATTAGTATAATTATACGATTTTCGACAGAATGACTCTTAAGTCTGAGCCTAACTCTATATCGCTGCGCCTGGAATCTGGAAGGATTATTCCTTAAGCCTCTTAGTAAATCTAGAGCATCATGCTATTTAATGCACTATAAAACTTTACGAATCCGACATGTTGTAATGTAGCAACTGGAACTTATAAGCATTAATAACAAAGGAATACATATGTACTATAACTTTCTATAAGGAATACTGTTTTTTTAATTTCTTTTAAATAAGCAGCTTACAAAAACGTATTTAAAACATAATCAAAAAATTTTGTAAATATAAAAATATAATCCGTGTAAGCAGAAAATAATTTCAAGAATACGAAAATATTACACTTTCACATTTTACTCGTTCGGTTTGGATAATCAGAGACTGTGCTAACAAACTTTTGATGTCATTTATGGTATTAGATATATTGCTAGTTTTTATGCCATTGATATCATTAGTTGTTAATGATGTTTTTATTTTATGTTATGCAATCTCCTACACTGTTGATTTGGGAACGTATTATACACCGGCTATAAGGTGTCATAATATCGGTATCTGATTTCAGTTATATAGCTGGAGAACATATTAGATTCTATTTGTGTTATGCAAGATGAGAATGTCAATAATAAATAAAGAGATATTATTCTATACGAAAGCATGATACACAGGAGTAAAACGCAGTCACGGCGTACACAAGAATAACGTTTGTAGTAAACAACAACATTGCATTAGATGGTTGTTAAACACTCACAATAACACATTCCATTCGGAGAAAACTTATACATTCTCCCTCGACTCCTTAATCTAATTGCTTAACAAAGAAAAATGAGATATAATAACAATCGTTCATATTGCTATATATTTTATCAGAATCCTAGCCTGCATTTGGAATACATTATAATTAATTCCTTGGAGATTATTGTAATCCTCACTTATACCATTATATTTTGGAAAAATTAACTCATATAAAAATATAAGGGATATTGAACAAAAGCATTCTACGATATTAAAGCATAAAAAGAATAATATCAAAACAAACACATTGAATGTTCAATAAAATAATTTTGAATGTTTTCAAAATGATTCCTAAAAAGTAGGTAAGCGTCGTGAAAAAAATGAAAAGGGAAAAATGGAAATCTACTGTTTCAAATTTATATTATTTTGTGAGAACATCATTTTTAAAGTCATTTGGCATCAATGTTAAATGAAAACACCATGTTCTTACGTGGCTTATAAATCGGGATCACCAACGTTTAAAAAATAAAAAAACACAGATTTTCGACCATTTCAAAATTAATCTAGATATAATTTTTTTTCCAAGAGAAGAGAGTGTTTTTCCCGAAAAATAAATTTAAACCGGTTTTTTAAAAATCACGAGTTTATCCGATTTTACATCGATGGATTTAAGCCGAAACGAGTCTCTTTTTTTAATAGTGCCAATCAGGGCAAAGAGAACAACTTTAGCTACTCACTAATCATATTCACTAGCACAGCCTCATTTTGCTGGAGGGCACATTTACACGCCTAATAGATAGAACACAGAAGAACCTAACTAACCGGGACTCGAAATCAGATGCCAGATTTCAAGGCAGACGAACTACCTCTATGCTACGAGGACGCCAGCACACATTATTATTTAGAAAAAGATTTTTTTCCATCTAAAAATCATTTGAGCTCCATAACATATATAAAATCAGGCTTCGTTAAAGGGCAGTTTTAGATTAGATTCACCATCGAAACGGGGATATTATGTTTGGTCAATTGAGTCATTTTCTCTGTATATTGTAAAACCGTAAATTAATTTCCATTATGTAAAATTATTTTTTATAAACTCTTTAAGTTTGTATTTCGAATGGCGAAAATTAATGATTTTGGTCATATCTTATTATAAGATCTTTATACTACCATTAAATGTATAGACCATTAAATCAGATCAAAATGCTTTCTAGAAAGTTGGAAAAACATCGTGAAAATAATAAAAGTTCATACTGTATACTGTTTCAAATTTATGTTATCGTGTGAGAACATCATTTTTTAAAGTCATTTGCTATCAATCTTAACTGGAAATCTTAATCTATCGATCTTAACTTCCCATTAAAATGTGGGAAGACCGTTAATATTGTGGAACTTTAGTTTAGTAGACATAACATACGAAATATTTTTTGTAGTGTTTACATTATATTACATAGCATATATTATATAGAACTAATTATGATATTTCTCTTATTTAATAATTTATTATAAGCATAAATAATTACTCCTCTTACAAAAAACTTAAAAAAAATTATTTATGTTTTCCCTCAAATCTTTCCACAGTAAATTCTTTTGTCACAATAAAATATGACGCTAAACAACTACTCACATTTTCGAATCTAAAATTAAGCTGAATCTTCCTTTAATATGCAAATGAACAACAAGAATAGCATTATTTCTTCCTTTTCAGTATATTTTTTTTATTCAGAGCTCAGCATTTATCTTCCCTTTTCCTTCCTGTTAAGCATAATATAGTCATTAATATCAGAAAACTAAAATCAAGTTGTCATAAACATTCTACTGCTCGTGTTCGCTCTTTTAATAACTTCTTTTAAAAATTTCTTCAGAAGACACATTGTCTCATTAAAAAGGGATTTCAGAGTAAGTGCCGTTGATTCTACTGAGTCAGTGAAAGGAATGTGAACATTAAAAACATGTTTTTTGTATCTAGGCTGTATACCTATTATTTATAGGAAAAAAAAACTATCCACAAATATTAAAAGACAATTTGAATTCCATGCATCAATTAGGTACATTTAGCCATCTAAATTTGATATAAAAATAGCAATGATATAATTTCATGTGACATTTCTTAGCTAAATGATAAAAAAATGAGCATGT
The DNA here is from genome assembly GCA_026289955.1 of Argiope argentata. Taxonomy (NCBI): domain Eukaryota; kingdom Metazoa; phylum Arthropoda; class Arachnida; order Araneae; family Araneidae; genus Argiope; species Argiope argentata. Next base: position 7,520,875 of record JAOUZG010040071.1, read on the forward strand.
TATTAATTACTTAATTGCACATTGCCTCATGTTTTTTTACTGTAATGTCATAATATGTTCTTAAAGTGTGCGATTATTTCACTACATTAAGACTGATAGGAGGCCTCTATTAAGATGCATCACGAAATCTTCATTTGATTCTATTATTGATGTTTCTTAAAATATTAATAAAGGCGAAATATGATCGACATATACATTCATAGTTAATGTCCTTCTCCCTAATTATCGTTATTTTGTAATACTTAAGTCATTTAAGATTTGTTTTATTTTTGAAGAGAAAGCTTCTATCATAGCGATTTCTACTTCATTAACTTAACAAAAAAATATGCAAATAAAAAAATATTGATAAAAGGGAAAATGAAAGCGCTATTTATGAAATATGGTTTCTAAAGCAATGAAATTAACCGTAATGTTAACTTTGACGAAAGAAGTACATACAAAGAACAAGAAGTAGGATGACGAAACAGCAAATTTCTAGCAAGTAGTGATTGTTCTTTAAGAAAAATATTAGTAATTTTAAATTTAATTTGCATTAAGAAAAACTAAAACTTTAAAATTTAAAAAAAAAGTTATTTTCTAGTGTTTACAATTTTTTTTCTAATTTTATAAATTAAAAAAATAACACATATTTTAATTGTTTTAGTAAAGGCGTTTATATTTAACAGGTTTAAAGGAAAAAAATAAAAACAAAATGTATTAAGGATGACAATTAGTATTATTCTGACATTTCCGGCTAGAGTTCCAATCTCATATCCTTTTTTTGATTTTACATGTAAGATTATTCAGATCTTTTCTACTGAGTGTATTAAAATGTATTTATTTGTTTAAATGTCTTCTCATTGTGATTAAATAAATAGTTTGGAAAAGATAATTCAGAACAAAGAAACATTTCAAAGTGAGTAAACACATAATGGAATTTCAATTTGTATATATTTTGACGATGCAGATCAAGAGAATATTTTAATTCACAAAGAATCTAAATCATTTTGTAAATGTAAGTGGTCTAATCCGATATAAGTAAACAGCCAAAACGAGGGAAAAAATTAGTTTCATTTTCAATATTTTTTACAAATTATTTGTATTTAATTTTCTTTCTGAAAACATAGTAATTAAGCATTTTAAATTGATTTATAATATTTCTATTGTTCAAAAAAACTTAATTAAGGACAATAATATGTTTCATCATACTCTGGCATTGTTATACAAAATGCACAAATTGTAATAATATTATAAATAATATTTTAAAATTTTTTTTGCCTAAAGAATTTAAAACAATCATTCCTCACTTTTTTCATACGATTTTGCATATTTAACCCTTTAACGGGCACAAGCTGTTTTCTTTCAAAATTTTGACTTTACATTATATTTGGAATAAAGAATCTCATTTATAATCAAAAAAAGTATTTTTGTTAAAATTTTGTTGTTGGGGCTATAGTTATTACAGGGGTGGAAACACATATTTTCCATTTTCCAAAACATCAATGACATTTTACTGACTTATTCAATAGAAAAATATGAAATATAAACAATTTCACAAGTAAATGTGATTTTTGTAAAACTATTTATTATTAGCTATTTCAAAATTTAAAATGTATTAATTACACATGAAATAAGTGGTAGAAAAACCAAATACAATGTAAATTACCAAATGCATTATTTTAAACTATTATGGTGAAACAACATAACAAGAAGCTGAACACAAAGTAGCATTACATGTTGATCATGACACTTTTGTCCGTTTCTCGTTAGTTTTGGAGCTACAATATTTGCAAAATATTTTAAGGTGGTGGTAAGATATTTACCACAGCCTTAAAAAGGGTCAAATTTATTTTGATATCACTACTTTCATTTAACATCCTATTTTTATATAAAGAGATAATAATTTGTTTATTTGTGAGCAACGTCAAAGCCAGTAATGAGCAAATATTTCTTTTTCTTTTTAACTTAGTCATTAGACATTGACAGTTAAACCATTCTTGTATTACAATAGCTTTTAAAAACTAGATAACATAAGTAATTACTTATTAATGAATGACTCTTTTATGGTACTGTTACACATTTAAATTTCTTCTCACTGATTTATTAACAATTTTGCAATATATTTCGTTTATTGAAACATTGATGTCTTTCTAATAGTGAATCAGATTGAAAAGATGATCTTTAAGAAATTCGAAGTACTTAGATATTATGCCTATGCTTTTGAAATTCATATCAAAGATTCTTGATAACAAGATTTGTTGTAATATCTTTTCACTTGAGCAATTTGACTGAAGTTAAAGCATGCAATAGAATTCCTAGTAATTAGAAACTCCAAATGCTCATTGTATATCTTATCCTAAAATCCTAAATTGAAAATGTACTTGCTTTGTATCAGATATTTGCATTAAAATAGCCATTCACATCTTTAAATGTATATTCAAAGCAATTTTGCTGACTCCCTTGGGCTGAAAAGTTTTTCATTCTTATAACATTTCAAAATAAAGAAAGAAGGGAAAAAAATCCCGACTTTATTTTAATTTGGCAAAATAATCCGAAAAAAAAGTAAGAATATCTCTAAATAGTTTTCGCTCGAAAGATTTTCTTAACTGTCTTCTCTCTTTTTCATTTAACCGGGAAAGCATTAAGTTTTAAAGTTTTTCTTTTCTTTTTGTTCAAAACTGGACGGAAACTCTTCGGGGAATGAAAACTCGGAAAAGAACAGTGATTCTGATTAAACAGAAGTCGAACACGGTTGCAGCGCTTTCCAACAACTTCATAAAGAAATTATACAGTTTTTATTTCCTTCTCGGCCTCTTTTCTTCCACAGAAATTCAATAATTTAATGGTTTTAATGTTGTTAAAGTTTGCGGAACACCGAATCGAAATAGTGTTTTTGTTTCTTAAAATCTCTGCAAATAGGGTTTTATCTCATTCTTGCGTTTTATCGATCTTTGTTCCGAGTAGCTTATTTAAAAACATGATGGAATTTTACTGTAGCATGAAAATAAAGCTATAAAAAATCTACTAAAGAAAATGACGTGAATTTAAATTGTTATTCTTTGATAATAAATTCAGACGTAATCGAAATTAATGAAAATATATTTCACATTAAATGATACTTTAAGAACATTTTGTATTTTATATAAATTTTTACTTAAACTACAATAAATAATGCAATAATGCATCTACAATAATGTAATAAAGTTTATAATTACATAATTTTAAATATTTTTGAAATCAATGACCAAAGCAATAAGACTAAAAGATTAGGAACTTTTAAGAAAGTACTAACTTTTTTATAACATAACTAATTACTGCATATTAATGCAGTTTTAAGATTCTATATGAATTATTAGTATCTGTATGATTTGATGACGTCAAATTTAATTGTTGAAATGTAATTTGTCAAATTTAATTTTTTAATTTAATTTATCATTTTTAATAGTTTAGATTAGTTTATTAAATTTAATTGTTTAGATTAGCTTATTAAATTTAATTGTTTAGTTTAGCTTATTAAATTTAATTGTTTAGTTAACTTATTAAATTTAATTGTTTAATTCAATTTTTCAAATTTAATTGTTGAAAATGACTTCAAATTAAGTTGTTATTCTTTGATTATACATTCGTGCGTAATCGAAGTTAATGAAAACATTATACAATACTGTAATACAATTTATCAACTTTATTACATAATTTCAAGTATTTTTTAAATAAAAAACCAAAGCAATGACTGAAAGATTAGGAACTTTTAAGAAAAACTAACTTTTTTGTAACATTACTGTAAAATAATTACTGCAAATTAATGCAGTTTTGATATTCTATATGAATTATTAGTAGCTGTATGATTTGATGACGTAAAATTAAATTGTTTAATTTGTCATATTCAATTATTTAGTTTAGCTTATTAAATGTAACTGTTTAATTCAATTTGTCAAATTCAATTGTCGAAAAAGGCTTTAAATTAAGATATTTTTCTTTGTCTATACATTCTGACATAATCGAAGTTAATGAAAATATTATTCACAATTAACGATATCTAAGAGCATTTTATATTTTGTATAAAACTTTACTTAAAATACAAATGAATTATGTAATAATAATATAATACATTTACAATAATGAAACAAAATTTATCAACTTAATTACATAAATTTAAATATCTTTAAAAACAACAATCAAAGTAAGAAATTTTTTTAAAAATTAGGAATTTTTAAGAATTTAAAAAAAATTGAGACACTATTGTAAATTAATTAATGCAAATATTGCAGCAAATTAAAGTATTTGAAAGAGTCTGTATAAATTATTAGTATCTGTATGATTTAAGTAGATATCTACATTGTAATTTTTATTTATTAATACTGTATTATTCATTTAATGGTAAATGTTTAAACATTTCTAATAAAATAACAATTAATGAAAATTAAAAAAAATCGAAAAAATATTAATTCTTATCATAATAACTATTCCTTCTATTTAAATTCAACTTTATCCTTTGATGAAATATTGGGATAAAGAAATGATTACTGGTACTCGTTTGATAAAAGCAATAAATAAGACATTTTATTAGTTTAGTGAATATATGCGGTTGATAAGAAATTGAAATTTTAATCATTTTTTATAAAAAAAGTAATTAAAAAAAGATTTACCTTCTTTAAGAACACGAAATGTATTTAGAAAACTAAACGTTTATTTTAAAAAATGTGCTAACTTTAATAATATTTTTATTTTATTTGCTCCTGAGAAAGTTCTATCAATAATTGAAAAAAAAAATTAAACTGGCTCTTTGATTAAATAAAATTATATTGTTCTCTTTCAACAAAATTCTCGAATATTCAATTCTAAAACTAATTATTTTTCCATTTATTTACAGATTTACATTATTATTACATCATTTACAAAGAAATTTTCAACGCAGAATAAATTACACACACACACACACACACACACACACACACACACACACACACACA
>JAOUZG010040071.1:7525833-7594043 GCA_026289955.1 Argiope argentata
ACACACACACACACACACACACACACACACACACACACACACACACACCCACACACACACACACACACACACACACACACACACACACACACACACACACACACACACACACACAATAAAAGTTCCACCTTCATAATTTTATGCTATTTGCTGCAATTTCTTAAGTTTAATATTATAATTTGTTATTCTTCTATCCTTTATTCGTTTCTCAGTTATGAAATCGGTTTCATTCATTGGAAAAGAAAGGGAACTAATTTTCTTGAGAATTATCTCAATACGGTTGTAGTTACGTGTAAAAACGTTTGAATGGTCCAAAATTATCTAGATTACAGGTTTATTTTTACTTTATATTAAAAAAAATGGCTTAAACTAGCTTTTTTTCTCATAATTCTAAGGATTTAAATAATTTTAAGCCAAAAATTGAAATTGGATTCAATATATCTCTTCTTTTAACTGCAACCACAGAATCACACTATTGTCACTTTTTTTACGGATGTAAAATTGATTTTAATCGTCTTAATGCAACTGCAATGCAATAAATAAAATTTATATGCGCATATCATTTTTATTCTTTTTTTAGTTTATACAAAAATAAAATTCGCTTAACAAATATATATACACAATTTTTAGAATAGCTATGACTATATAAATATTATATGATGAATTTCTAATTGTAATTGAAAAGAAATAATTATTCATACGATGATAAAATTTTAATTATAACTGTAACGAATATTATCAGAGTCATGGAATACGCAATATTTGTGGCTCATTTTATATTTTATATTTGGAAGTAATAACAGAACTCTATTTTATTAGTAAATTAAACTAACTGAACAAATAGGCTAATAAATATTTTGTCTTATTTATAAAGATAATTTTTCTTCCTAAAAGTTTCACAATCAGATAAAAGACAATAATTATCACAAAAAATGACTTAAATAATAGTAAAATAAATAATAATAATACAAATGAAAAATATTTTTTTTAAAATTTTTGTATATAACTTAATACGATTTCAAACCTGGATGATCAAGTAAATTTTTTTGCAGACAAAATAATGCGGGTAATCGCATAATTGACGCAAAGTCCCCTTAATACATTATTATTTAGTTAATTTTAATTAAAAATAATCTTTCTTTTAAATTACATTACTTATGTACAGTTTACCATTTTATAGTATACTATTTTATAATCATTTAAAAAAGTTTAGATAAACATTATATTTTTAATGTTTTTACGTTTTATTTACTGTGCATTTTAAATTTAATTTCCTTTACTGAACAATGCAATTAGTCAGTTTCCAATAAGAAGTGTTACACTTCGAGGTGGTAGCATTTATACAGTTACCGTAAAGTTTCCAATGAAAGAAGGATTGTGTAAGCATTTATAATCCATCTTTGAAAATCTGATGGAAAATTCTTTTTTAAAGGAGATTCATTTTTTGTTGTTTTTGACGCAATATGACTTCTTAATTGGTCACAAGGAAAATTGCAATTAACGATTTTTACTCTTTTTTAAATTTTTGTCGTGCAAATAATAAAAACCATTTAATTAATAGTCTCATTCGTTTTTGTTGTATTCAACAGAAATGTAAGAGAGAAAGAATGATATTTTATTTGATAAATAACCTCATTCTTACTACCGATTACAATAAAGCGCCATTTTATTCCATTTGAAGATTGTAATTTTTTTTCTTATTCTTTTTAAAAAGTACTACTATCAAATATCAAAGGAAATATATTTACAAATAAATATAAAACTCTGGATTCTGATAAAGACATGCTTTGCCAACGAAATCTATCTACAATTGATCCACATTGTTCTACGTATAAATAGAACATCAAGCGAAAATGGCCTAAAAAAAGAATGTAATGTTCTATCGGCACCATCTGGTAGACCATTGAAAAATATCCTTAATTTGTAGTATGAGATGTTGTAAACAATTCTCAAGCTGTATAATACCTACATGCAATAGGAACGATGGATTTACCTTCAAATCAAACAGCTCTGGAAATGAATTTAAGATTTTGAAATAAAAAGACTATCATAACACTTGCATAATAATTGTATATTCTTAATAGATATTTTTCTGTATATATATGCTAAATATGCTAAAATGCAGAATTTTATAATTTTAATTGTATTTTATATCATACTGTAGCTATAATAGCAATCGTATTGGAAATTATCAAATTAATATATGTAATTAAATTAATCTGTTATCTCTTATTTAAGTATAACAATTAAAACTTACATTGTTCATGGCATAAGAGAGATGATTTTTAAATATTTCATCTCAAATCAGTTAGGCCACAACAAAAAATTTATTGTAAAATTACATTACTAAAAACATAATTTAAGATGAATTAATTAAAATATATACATACCACTTGAAGACTAATAAGACTAATGAAGTATTGCATTAATTGTGTTCTAGAGCTGTTACTTTCAGTTTAATTAACATCTTTGTTTTCTGTAATTTTAGTTTATTTACTATATATACAAAAAACATAATTTTTTTTCTAAATTCGTTAACTTTAAGAGTTTCTAATTCGTTTTAAATTACCCTCCCCCACACACACATTTTGTTTCTAAGATGATAATAATTGCATTTCCTTGAAAAATAAAATTAACATAAATCGATTTTTAATACCGTAATACAACAAAAAAATACATTTAATTTAAATTGTGTATGCTAACAAATTTTCTGGGTTGGATTTCATTTCGAAATATTCAGTTAATAAAAGAATGCTATATAATGTATTTAACTTAATTTCTTTCTTTTTTTAAAAAAAAATTTTGTTTTTAATGGCACTTGCCACAGATAAACTTCGCTGATGCATCAGCGATTTTAAACCGAAATGAGCGTCTCTTATTTTGAAGTAGCGCCAACTAGGACCAAGATCTACACACTCATCACATTCGTTTTCCCAGCTCTTTTTTACGGGAGGACACATTAGTAAACCTTACAGATAGAATACAGAAGAATAACTCGAACTCGGGACGTCCAGGTCAAGGGGAAGACTCGCTACCCCTATGCCAGAACGTCTGCAAAAAGTCTTAATATGATTAAATAACAGAAATAGAAAAAAAATTAAGAATTCTAAAAAATCTCAATATTTATCTCAAATTCAAAACCCCCACAATTAACCCTGATTAATATTGGGTTCTCAAGTAATATCATAATATCCATAGAATTTAATAAAGAATAAAAGCAGCGGAAAAATAAGCATGTTTTTTTTTATTATTTGTATTATGATAATGTTATTGTGAATTTTTCTGTTAGTCTAAATGCTCTCTCCTTTCTAAAGACAAAATTTCGTGTCTCTCCATGCGATTGAGAGTTCAAGGAAGAAGTCTTTCTTAAAGTCAAAGTACGTGCCATCCCATACACATAGAGTTTTAGTGAAAATTTCCGAGTTGTTTTTAAGATGGAAAGCTTTGAAACTAAGCGAAATATTAGTTCTATGATATTAGCAATATAATTTCCTCCAGATAAAAGAATTTTTTAAAGTGTTTGTTTGATAGCATTCAATATTAGAATTTTAATTATTTGGAAATTACGACTTAAATTAAATATAATCAGATGCATTTTAAAACATTATTTTAAAATGTAAGCTATTTCATATATGCAAAAATTTGCAAATTTTTGTATTTTGTAATTTAATTTTATTCCCTTATTCAAGATCATAGGTAATGAATTATATATGAAAGATTGTTTTCGGATTAATTTGATCGATTGACTGATATATCTTAATTAAATTATGATTCCATAAGATTCATGATCACAGAAGTCAATTTGATAAATGAATTCCTAATAACGAATCAAATATTAAGAAATGAAAGTTATTTTGTTTCATAGAATAACGCACAGAATACGCTTTTAAAAATATAATATTTAATGGAATTTCTTTCAAATCTTAAATTTGCTCAAAACCAATAGACAATCTGCCTTATTTCTTAAGATATAATATTTCCTAATTTTTCAGATTTTGACAAATTCAAAAGGATATTTAATTAACCTGGTGTTAAAAATCATGTTTATCATTTTTATTCCACATCATTTTATTCAGATTTTTCAAAATCATTTTTATTTCAGCATTGAATATTTGATTTCATACAAATAATAGAAAAATTCAACATATAATCAAAAAAGATCGGGAAAGCCTGGTTGATAGCAGGTTCGATTCGAATTACTGGGCTGCGATTTTTAACCTGTCAGCCGAAGACTCTCCGTGTGTGTGGCTGGTACACGTTGAACCTGCCCTAGTCACAAAGACCTCTATTTCGAGAGTAATACCACTTGAGGTGCTGGGTCAGAGATGACCTTTCTCTGTTTCAGATCTAAATTACGATCTGTGGATGGATAAACGAATGAAAGGAATGAAGGTGGTCCACCCCGTAAACAGGGTTTGTGACGTGTGTGAGTTAGAAGTCAGACTTCTGTCCTCGTGTGCTCAGGGGTCACTACCCTCAGAAACTACAGCACCCCTATTTCCGTTGTAAAGCGTAACACAAAAAAACTACATTTAATGAAAAAAAACATACTTTTCGTACATATAAAGAAGTTGTAAAATTTAATTTAAACACTGCATTTAATGAAAAAATATCTTCCTCCACCTTCCTAACAATAATAATTGAATTAAACATATAACTAATTCATACAATCCTTTATGAAATACTTGTAAAGAAAGCACAAAATTTCTCTTAAAATATTATTTATCTCTCCAAAACGGCTTTTACTTGGGCAACATAAAGAAGGGAAAGGATAGAAGCTGTTCAAAATATATTACCTTAGGAAAGTTTTACCATTCTTTATTGCTATTAGAACAAAATTTAATCAGTTAAGAAACGTTTATTACTGTAGGTTTTGATCAGAAATCGGGTACTTAATTATGAAAAACATTTCTGAAAACAGTTTTTGCTTCTGCTTCATTTTCATTTAATTTCAACGTTGGATATCCTCTTTTAAATAAATAACGAAATTTAAGGAGACGCTTGATTAAAGGGAAAATCAATAAGCAACGTGTTATGTTTTCTAATTATAAAGAAACTCTCTTTTTTAAAATTTTTATGTTCAATAATGATTTCAGATTATTTTCAATTTCAAACTTTTTTTTGAATTATATGATTAATCTCCTAGCATGGTGATATTTTAAAAAAATTAATTCCTTAAAATTTAAAATTTTATTTTCAACTATTATAAAAATTTTATAATCGGCATTAATTTTTCTCTTTTAATATTTGAAGCTTTTCGGTAACCGACATTGCACTTTAAAAATAATAAGTTGAATACTTATTCCCTTAATGTCATTATAATTTGAAAAATTATTTAAAATTGCTTTAACCGGTATATTTTTTATAAATGTGAAGGAAGTAGTCATATGATTGATAGAGTCAAAGTATAGTTTTGTGTAATGTTTAAACCTAAAATGAATATTTTTGGAAATAATGCTCCTTTTTATGATTCACAGAGCAACAAATGAAACTGGCCGGGATGGCCTGGTTGGTAGAGAGTTGGAATCATACTCCTTAGGTTACGGGTTCGAAGCTCAACTGCCAAAAGATTCCCCGAGTGTGTGGCGATTGTTGATCATTAAATCTGTTCGTGGTCGCAAAGTCATCCATGTCGAGAGTAATATCACTAGGGGTACTGGGTCAGAGGTTATCGTTCTCTGTTCCAGGTCTAAATTACGATTGAGATGCATGAATGATTTTACATGAATGTAGTCCGCCCCTAAAAAGTGTTGTGACGTGTGTGTAGATAAGTCGTACTCTTGGCGCTAGATGGCGCTAATTGTAAACAAGAGATGTATATCTCCGGCTTAAAATCTGCTGATGTATTAGCGGAAACTTGTCCACGGCAAGTGCCATTAGTCACAATACACATATTTGAAATAGCTTTTATACTATTTTTACTGTGTTTTTGTCTTTATCTAAGTAAAAGTTTTTTTTAAAAAAAAATGCGTTCAAATGAGGACACGATTAGAGATTTCAGTAACTGTTGTATAAGAATTAAAATACTTTTCCTGAAAAATTATGTAATTATTCGTTATTTAGTATAATTTTATAATTTTATATTACTTTCAAAAATTGATGATAAATGACATGAAGAGTGAGAGTTGGCAAAACTACATTTTATTTAAAAATAGAGAAATAAAACCTTTTTAATCTATTTCTCACTTTTTTATGCTTTAATATTTACTGATTCAATTGATTTCATCCATAAATAAATTTCGACTAATTTTTTACAAGTGAAATTAATGTTTAACTTAAATTCAATCACATTACGAGAACAAATTTCGTGAATGTATTTTGCCTAAATTTTAATTATTGACTTTTGTAAAAATGTGAGTTAACTCCATGCACAATCAGATGAAAAATAATAAAATGCTTGCCTTGGATATGGATTCTTCCTATCTAAATCTATGTTATTGCTGAAATGCAACAATTACATAGGATTTATATTAACTTTTAATATTTAAACAAACTTTTTCGATTTATAATTATAACTACATTCTAAATTATTTCCTGATTACTGAATAGAAACTAGGAATGGATGATATAAAAGTAATTCGAACTATCTTATCTACAGACGAATAGACGATCCTTTGTCAACAGTTCCTTAAGAGTATTCAATCAATTAAAAAAATACTGACATTTGTCCCATTCTTGTGAAAAAGGAAAATAACAGGGAAACAACAACTCGTTTCTGACCCATCTTATGTTTAACCTTTCGATTCAAATCATTGATTCTGTATCATTTCCCAACTTCACTCTAGTGACCTACTTCTTTTTTACCTTAGGATTCAGAAGGTTCGATATTGATCAATCAGAAGCTCTTTTTTTATGTGGGCAGTTCAAATGTTTTTAAACTTACTTTTCGATATATTTATCTAAATCTCTAGATTCATTATCTTTTTATTTTCGGAAATTAGTTAAGATTTTTAGTTATTTGTAAACTGTGTTCTTTTTTTTTTGGAACATTACCTTGTCATTTGGACATAGTCATTTTAACTCAATCAGTAAAAATGGTGTTACAAAATATAATTTGAAATGATTATGCATTTAATAATTTTTTATTAAGGCGAACCAGGACCCTTTAAAATTACTTTTTGTAATTTCCACCTTAGAAATTCGAAATTTTACAGGCATTAAGAGTAACACAATATGTTAAGCATTATGTTAATTTATTTATGAATTAGAGGAGTTAATATAATATAATTTTGGCGATAAATATCGTTAATGAAAAATGTTCCAGAGACTCCAAATTTGTTCGAAAGCGCTCCAATTTTTATTATTACTTACTCTAACCCTCTTGAAACAAAAGTTGGGATTAATATCGGTTTGAGTACGAAATATCAAAATTAACTAATTTAATAACTCAGAACTACTTACATTTTTTTTAAAAAATCGGTAGTACTCATTCATTGTACTCAAACTTCAAGATTAATCCCACCTTCTGTTTCAAAAGAGTTAGAGTAAGTAATAATAAAAATTGGAGCGCTTTTGAACAAGTCTAGAAAGCCTGGAACCTTTTTCATTAACGTTATTTATCGCTAATATTATATTATATTAACCCCTCTAACTCATAAAAAAATTAATATAATGTTTTAAAATTTTATGTGTCATTTACTATAGTGTTACTCTTAATATCTGTAAAATTTCAAATTTCTAAGGTGGAAATTGCAAAAAGTCATTTTAAAGGGCCTTGGTTGCCTTAATCTATAAATTATTATAGATTTTGAGGTTCAGATCAACCTTGCAGCCTTTAAATATAACCTAAAGTATACATTAAATATTTGTATATCAGAGTTCATATTACGTGTTTTAGAATATCTATTAAATATTTACATAAATACACATTCAATTTTTGTAAAGATAATTTATAGGCTTTCTACAAACTAATTAGTCATCATTACTCTGTTTATTATACAATTTTATTATTTTTTTGATTTAATGAACCAGTTATAAATTTTTTATATATTATTCATTTTATATAAATGTTGTTAAATCTTAATTTGCTTTCAAAATCACGAGCGTTTTAACTAACTTTGTATAAACATAACTTCTATGTATATTTGAATTTCTTAAAATAGTATGTATTTTTAATTAGCGGGTTTATTATTTCTATTTCGTGCTTTAATGTCTATATTATGTTAGATCTTGAATAAATCATAATAAAAGCAGTAAAACAGAAAAAATATGTTTGTGTAAGTTTATAATTTTAGTTTGCGAATGAAAAGTACAAGACACTTATTTCTAAAAGTAGAAATGCAGATTGATTTTTTTTATTTACATTAGCACAGAGCCTTCATTCTTTTTTAGTTTAAATGTAACATGTTATAAAAATTCACATTTATTTTAAAAGATTCAAATATAGCAAGGATAGCAATGAGGCATTAAATAACCATATTTTCATTTTCTTTCAAGAAATTTTGGCTTCATTTTTTTGCTTCAGAAATGTTTGTCGATAAGTGCTCTATAATTAGCAAAATATTTCATTGAAATATTCCAATAGTTACGTTCAGATTTCCCCTAGGGATGAAAAATTAAGCCATTTATAAGCAAGAAAGCTCGAAAGAAAAATGTATCTTCAAACCATTTTTCATTAACATTTTCAAAGCATCTACAGGAGAGGAGAATTCCTCTGTTCTTTCCACAGATAAAAGGCAAAAAATGAAATAATATACAACCTGAGAGTTGACTGAAAAGTCTCTTGGGTCAGATAGCAAAGGTAATAACCTCAGAAGAAATTTATTCATGGATTCCAAAATCTCTCTTATTAATATGTATTTTACTTCTACACAACGTAGTGTTGTTCTTTTGCAAGCCTTCTTATGTATCTGTGTCTTTTGCTCTTCTTTTGATGAAAACTTGAAAGGACTTCTTTTTATTTCCGGACTCCAAAAGGAAAACAAACTCTTAGAATAAGAGGATGACTTATAAATGCCAGAGCTCTCAGTTTGTGGAGGAGAACTTCTTTAATGTAGGATCCCTTATTTCTCCTCCTCTGTTTGGTATAATTTGTAGCATCTGAATAATTTAAGTTTATTCAGTGAGCGAGAGAAATTTCAGACGCTTTGATTTGCCTGAAATATCAGTGAGTATTTCAGGTTTGAAATGGTGGGTCAGAGTAATTAGATTTATTTTCTCAACCAAAGAAATTGCCTAAAATCATGTTTTATTTAAAATATATTATTACAGAAAGAAAATTATTCTCAAATTTTTCATAGTATTTTTACATTTTTTTCTGTTATTGCATTAAAATATGAGATTGGATTACTAAAGGAGTATCAAATATAAAATTAAGGGGATTTTTTTTTGTAAAATAATGTTTTGTATTATTAGAAATGATAAATTTGAGTAAATTTATTATTTTTCTACTAAGAAAAGTTATTCTTTAAAGAGTTCTAATATCTTGAATGAAAGATTACTTCAATTTTGTGTTCATTATGTAAATTTTAAAAACTGACTGTCTATTACTTAAAATGTCAAAAAATTAAGAATTTGAAATAAAGAAATATATAGAAACCTCTCTATCACTGCAAAAAATAATTAAAATTTGGCACACAATATCATTAATAATGACAATTAAGTTTTTAACAAATTATTTTGGCTTTTTATGAATTTTCTTATATTTAGGTTCTCTGTCAATATTGATAATAATAATAATAAAACACATTTCAGCCAGATCTTTTTCTATTTTTTAATTCTTCTTTCTAATAATTAAAGAATATTTAATTATTTCAAGTTTTCTGGTAAATTTAATTTACCATGTAAATTTACTTTTTATACTACATTTGAAGAGTACAAGTTTATGTAAACTCTGCCCTACACTGCAAGACATTTTATAAAATTATGAATATATCACTTTTTTTAATATTAGAATTCTTGATTCTTTCATACATTCAAGAATTTTTTGCCTTAGTAACTCGAACTTGAAGTTGTATTATAATCTCTGAATTTTTTGCTATTAGGAGTTCAATTTAAAAAAACTTCTTATTCTCATTGAAAATAATTATAATTTAATATTGAACATTGCTGTATTGAACAAAATTCCCTTAATGTATTTCAAATGACAAAACTGATAAAAATTTATTATTTGAGAATAAAATCGTTTTAAAAGGATCTTTTTATATGACCTTTTTTATTCTTTAACAAAGAATATGATGCTTTAAATTTAAAATTGTATCTAAACGAAGATAAAATTTGTTTTCCAAAACTGAATGATAGCCGTTCAGGAATAAGAAATGTAATTTGTTTAAATCTATATTTCTATAAAAATGTTTTATTAAATTATGTAACACTACATTTTTATTTAACTTTAGAATAAAAATGCGAAAATGATTTTTAGTTTAGTAAAAGAAATATTATATAATTTTAGTTAATGTTTGTAATTTTAGAAATTTTTATGCATTTTTTAAATAAATTTTTATACAGTAATGGAAGAATATTAGAACAGTTGCCCATCTGGGGATAAAAAAGTAAATAATAAAATCTAACAAGATTTTTCTAACAGCATAATGCAGAAAAATTGTTAATACTTAATATTTCAAGAGATTTTAAAATATTTCGTTTAAAATAAATTTTAGCAATTAATCGAAATTGCTTTAACGCTATTTTATAATATATATAAAGTTATTTTTATTATCTTATGAGTTTCTGAGAAAAGTAATTCCTTTTTTGCATGCAAAATTAGCTATCATAAGAACTGCTAGGAAGCGATGGATAAAAATTTGTTCCATCAGCAAACTCTTTCTAATGAGGACAAAAACTTAATAAAGCAAGCACTTGCGACATTTTGCCCAGCAAGGGAGCGATTATTTGTTTAAAAAGATCTGCAGATAGTCAAAATTCTCATTTTTGTGCAAAACAAAATTTAATGCTGATTAAAAATTGTCTGTATACTCGGGGGGGGGTTGCCACAGTTTATGAAAAATATATCCATAGAGTTGCCAAATAATCATGTAAAATAAAGTATGCTCACTGCGTATAATTATTTAACCATTATATTAATTTAGTAATAATAAACGAATTTCATAAATGACAGAATAGAAAAGGCAATTTCTTCATAATTTAATCCTGCATAGATATTTTTATATTTAGTGAAAGTTAGTAATTAAAATAAGTAAATGGCCACTGTTTTCTAAAAATTCAAAACTTATCATTATAGCTTAGTAATATATTGGAGTTGATGGTATTAGAAAAGTTAGTTAATTTTATTTAAGGAAAGTTAGTTTCCTTTACTTATGTAGTTTACTTAATTAAGAACTTTTAATATCCTAATAAAAACAAAAAAATAAGCGATATCTTAATATTCACTAATGAAAAATATACGTTTTTTATTTCCTTCTGCATTATTAATGTGCATTAATAAAATTCGTAAGAAAAAGAAGTTATTTTTGCTGAACTTTTTTTTGCGAAAAAGTGTAAAAATATCGTAGAGGTTTCAAAATATCCCCATAAGTCTTTATCTAAATCTAAACCATTTTTCCCACACTGAATAAAACTCTATTTCTATTTTTTCAAACTGCAAATAACTGATTAAAGCTCGTCAGCTCACTAAGTCCTAACCTGACTTAGATAAATCACATATAAGGAGAATAATAGTGACCATTTCCAAATAAAACAAATATCAGTTGCAAATAAAATTTGAATTTCTATTTTGTGGAATTTTTTAGTTCAAAATTTTTAGACGAAGTTTTTTAAATTAACTGAAAATAGACAGGATAAATTTTATTCATACTGAAGTTACAATTTAAATCTTAAAATTTTGTAAAGATGAGTTGTAAATATGTATATTTAATAACGCAAACTATTGTTTCAAACTATTTGTTTTGAAATATGTCTAATATATGGTTTTAATAATGTATTGCAATTTATATTTAATAAGTATTTTTTTAGAATATTCTTTATCGGTTATTATTTAAAGTTGCTACTTATAATTTCTTATTTTAAAAGAAAATAAGAATTATAATTGCATATTTCTCAATTAATTAATTTATAAAAAATAATTTGATATTTCCATATTCGTAAACCAGTTTCAAAAAAGGATAATGTTTTATCCTTTTACTATTATTCTGATTAGATTTGTATGTTTTATTTATAAAATATCCTTATTAAGAAAGCAACACATGGGCAAATATTCTCACATTTCCTAACAGAATATTTTGATACAACTTTCCCGTCTAATTTATGAGCTTATTTAAGAAAATGTCTTGAAATTTCCTTTTGCTCTATACCTTGTTATACCTTAATTATTCTTTATGTTTGTTATACATATATTTTTATTATTTAGAGAGAATATATATTTTAATTGAACATTTCTGAATTTATTAATTTGAGAAAAATAATTTAATAATTTGGCATTATTAATAATTATTTCACATTATTAATGATGGAATTTAGTCGCGCCATTATTATAATTATATTTGTATGCTTTATTTACACAACATCCACATTAAGAAAGCAACACATTGACAAATACTATCCCATTTCCTAGCAGAGGAGTGTGGTACATCTAATTTATGAGCTTATTTACGAAAATGTCTTGAACCTTCGTTTTGCTCTGTACCTTGTTAAGTATTCATACCCAGAAAGCACTGAGAGGATCCTATTTTCAGTTGTTATGGAATCCGAAAGAAAGAAATGTCTTCCCTCTGTTAATGAGACTGACCTACTCCAGCATTCCAAAGACAAATGATTGTCTTGTGTTGGCCCCTCCGAATCTCCCTGGACACGGGCCAAGCGGAATAAATTTGGCCTTTATCCCAACTGGTCAAATTTAGTGAAATGACGGAATAAGATGTATGAAGGGTTTACTCCGCGTCTTGGAGCTTGTGTTTGGGTTTTTGAATTTCTATTCAATGCCATCATTAGTGGTACAATGACGTAGCCTTTCTTCCACCCTAACTTCTTGGGAAGATACTTTCTTTTAATGGTTTTTATTTGTCTTCGGAAGTCAGAAGCTATTAGAAAAGTTAAAGAATTGCACGAATCATTTTTATCGTGAGAAAGCAACTTTTTGATTTATAAATAGAAAACTCAAAAGAAGGCATCATTTTGAGAGTAAAGTTTGAATACATTCAGAGTTTTCAAAAAAAAAATTGAGAACTCTTAATTTGGACGCTGGTTTAAAAAGTCTCATAATTATACCCTCGTGACTAATATATTTTGTTTATATTATTTATAAAATCCAGAAAAAAACTCTCAAGTTGAAATATATCAGACAAAAATGATGACCTTGGTTTAGTTAAAAAATTAGCTAGAACTGCAGATATAACTAGACGAAATATAGAATATGTCGCCAAAATTCTGCATAGATTATGCCATTAGTTAAATACATAATACATTTTGAAAATCGCGACATATATTTAATATTAAATCAACATTAGATTTTCCCTTTCTAAATGTTTAAACATGCCAAATGATTGGATTTGTATTCTTCGATGATTTTAAAACTAATTTTTAAAATGATTCTTTGAATTATAGACATAATTAATTTTATTAACAAAATAATAAATCATTTCATGTTTTTTTTACAAAATCATATGTCTGATTTTTTTTAAAAATGCCTAATTAGCACATTTTGTTAGAAAGTATGGTATAATGGTTGACAAAACTAATATCAACTATCCTACCAATATAATATAAAATATTCCTATAATTAAATATAAATGATGTATAAAAATGAAGGGAACACACCAAAAATATTTCCAGAATTCACCAATCATTACGTATTGCTCATATTTCTTTAAAAATGTAAAATAATTTAAAATGATAATCTGTAAGCCCAAGATCATATCTTAAGGAATTACACATTTTTCATTGAACTTTTCAGCTTTAGAAAGCGATATTCAGTAATGAAATTTAAATTCAATTTTCATTTAAATAAGTTTTTTTGTGTGTGTTAACAGAAACACAATGTATAGCATTAATTAAAAAGTTATGTATTTATGTAGTTTATGTTCGTACTAAATTTTTAATTAAAATTGGCTCATTTAAGTTTCAAAGCAACATTTTAATGCATTTTACACAATGTCCTATGCTCTTTATTGAATATCCCTTACGGTATTTTTCACAATTGTAATTATTTGATATGGTTTTAAACTACTGTAAAATCAATGAAAAGTATTGCTTATTGTAAGCATTGAGAATGGGCATAAATGTTGAATTTGAAAGCATTATTAACATTTATGCATTTTTTATACAGCAATAAATAGATCAGAATTAAACAAAAACATTAGCCATTGAATCTGTTTTCATGCCTGCTTTTTTAAAATTAAAATAAAGCTTAAATTCTGCTATGAAAATTATTTATATCATAGCTAATTCAAGTGATTGTTTTGCTTCCATTTTTTGAATTTTAGATTATGATAGTTGCCATAACTCTTATCTTAATAATGCTTAGTTACATAAATATATGATAACTGTCAAAAGGTAAACCTAAACTCTTGTACTTGTAAATGTTTTTTTAAATTATCAATAAATATTGTAAAATTTTGCAAGAAGAATTATAATGAAATAGAGAATGACTGGCAAATGTTAAATTATAATGAAAGTCACACCTAAACTTCCCGACCCACCACTAAGGTCCACGGATTTAAAATATAAAATTAAATGACCGGACAGCTTCATCAGCTACTCTAGCGGGAACTGTGGTTGAGTCCTAAGGGCCATCACCGGCCACGGTACAATCTTCCCCGTAAGAATTACGTCCCATCATCGATAATAGGAGTTAGTGTACCCTCCAAGGGCGGAAACATCCAACCACTATTCCAGAAGCACTGCACCTCATTTCGAGGTTGCCCCTTGGGGGGGGGGGCTGTAAATCCTTTAAAGTGTCTTCAACATATGCATATCGAAATGAGTATTAAATAGCACCCAGCAGCACTAAAAATTCAGTTTCACTGACAATTGCTCATGCAAGGAGATTTATCAACAAGGTTTCCTCAGAAATACACCCAAAGTTCAAATTGCGAAGAGAAGAAATATTACAATAATGGAATCCTGATTATTCTAAATTTATATTACCTTGGATTAAACTTATCCCCACTGAAAAAGTACCTAAAAAGAGATTTATTACTTGTTGCTAAGTACAGAAATTAATAGCAAAACAATGAATCAGGATAAGATTGACAATTCAATCAGTAACGGTTGATGGCTAAAAATGAATGCACAATGAGGACCGAACTCTATTGTACCGGAAGACATCAGTTAAGATATATAATATAACACAGCACCACCTAAGTCCCTGCAACTATAACCTTATGATAATTTAAACAATGTCGCGTCAGCAAATCACATCTCCTGAAAGTGATAACCTCCCTTAGAACTGGCAACCTTATCAGTATCGAAAATCATTTGTTAACACAATAAATTAAAAGATGGTTAATCAGTAGCTCATCCATTAAGTTGGATTGTCCTTTCGAGTTACAAGGGTCTAAGATGGAGAACTATAAAGGCACAAAATTACACAAACGTATATGACAAAAATTACTATAAAGTAATAGCAAAAAATGAGAATAGGATGAAAGTAAATGCTGTTTACCAAACAAAATAATCTGAAAAATGCCAGAAAATAAATAAGATAAATGCATTATAAAAGAGCGAATAAAATAGTTTCGAATTTACGATATCAGAATTTCAATCATTCCACACAGCATTCAGTGATATCTGAACTATCATAGAAAATTGCGATTAGGCCTAGAATTTAAATTGATTCATTAACTACAGCTTTCATATACAAATAAGTTAGGAAAAGGAAATATTTAGAAATTTATCACAACAATTTTTGATATAAAAACGATAATGTTTTTAAAAAGTTGAAGATAGTTTTGAAGTAAAACTATATATATATATATATATATATATATATATTGAAATTTGTGTATATATATACAATGAAGTGGCAAAAGTTATGGGATGACTCTTAATATCGTGTCGGTCCTCCTTTTGCCCGCCGAAGTGCAACAACTCGACGTGTCATGGAGTCCACAAGTCGTTGGAAGTCCTCTGCAGGAATATTGAGCCATGCTGTCTGTATAGACGTCCATAATTGTGAAAGTGGGGATGGTGCAGGAGTTTGGACACGAACGGACTTTTCGATGATGTCCCATAAATGCTCGATGGAATTCATATCGGGCGATCTAGGTGGCCAGATCATGCGCTGGAATTATCCGGAATGTTCTTCAAACCAATCGCGAACAGTTCTGGCCCGGTGACATGGCGCATTGTCATCCATAAAAATTTCATCGTTGTGTGGGTACGTGAAGTCCATGAATGGCTGCAAGTGATCTACAAGCAGCTGAACATAACCATTTCCAATCAATGATCGGTTCAGTTGCACCAGAGGACCGAGTCCATGCCATGTAAAAACAGTCCACACCATTATGCAGCCACCACCAGCTTGTACAGTGCCTTGCTGACAGTTTGGTTCCATGGCTTCGTGGGGTCTGCGCCACGCTTGAACTCTACCATCAGCTCACAACAACTGAAATCGTGACTCATCTGACAAGGCCACGGTTTTCCACTGGTCTAGGGACCAGTCGATATGCTCACGAGCCCAGGAGAGTCGCTGCAGATGATGTCGTGCTGTCAGTAAAGGCACTCGAGTCTTCTGCTGTCATAGCCGAAGGAAGACAAATTTCGCCGCACAGTCCTATCGGACACGTCCCTCGTACGTCCCATATTGATTCCTGCAGATATTTGGCGAAGTGTTGCGTGTCCATTCTACACAGACGTCGGCGGTCTCGGTCGTTAAGTGCAGGTGGTCGCCCATTGCACTGTCCATGATGGGATATGATGCCTGAAATTTCATACTCTCGGCACACTCTTGATACTGTGGATCTCGGAATGTTGAATTCCCTAACGCTATCCGCAATGGAATGACCCATGCATCTAGCTCCAACTAGCATTCCACGTTCAAAGTCTGTTAATGCTCGTCGTGCCGCCATACATCACGAAAAACCTGTTCACATGAATAACTTGAACACAAATGAAAGCTCTGGAAAACTAACTGCGCATTTATGCTCTTTCGCTGCGATACTACTGCCATCTGTGTATTTGAATATTGCTAATCCATGACTTTTGTCACTTCATTATATATATATATATATATATATATATATATATAAATAAATATATATATATATATATATATATATATATATATATATATATATGATATAAAGAAATGCAAGAAAAGATGTAAAATAACATAATTAATAAAAAAATGAAATAACTAATAATGGATTGTTTCATTTAACAGACGTGTGTACAAGCACAGAAAAAAAATCATCTTTATTTTGATAGAAAATATATTATACGAAAACACTAATAATACACCAAATTAAAACTAGCAATATATACTAAAAATTATAAACTACATTTGCGAAATTGCTTTGAGGCATGCAAACAAGAAATACTATCTTTATTCGATATCTCTATAAATTCATAAAGAAGAGCAGCTCACATCAATTGATATATTCATAGGCATACACAAAGTTAAAAGGTAGTTATCAATATTAAACAAAAATATAACATTATAAGAAAAATCCAATATCTGATTCATAGAAGAAAATAAACAGAAAACGAATTTAATTCAAAGAGATGTTATCTTTGATATTATTTATTATAAGAACTCAGAAAAAGCGGCTTCAGAAAGAGATTTCAAATATTTCTCATTCTTTAAACGATGATTGCAAAGTACTTGAGCAAATGAAAACAGAAAAATTATTTAGTCAGACAGTAAATGGAACTATGTTGGGAAAATATGAGGAACGGAACTTTTTTTAGAAAAATAGACAAATTTCATTTTTATAAATATTTCTAGAAGTATAATTTTAAAGGATCTAAATATATTAAAAATATTTAGAACAAGATTTTAAATAATTAGATAAGGTTTAAAGAGTTTTATTTTTATGATCCTTATTTATTCATTTATAACATTTTTGCTAACTTACATTAAGAATTTATTAATTCAAGTAAATAAAAACAATCAAATATTTCAGTAGATCTTATTAGAAATATCTTTTTTTTTCGAACATCAAAGACCAGAAAAATCCAAAGAAATAAATAGTTATTTGCAAACTAGATTTTCTGTAACTAAGTTGCATTTTCAATGAACAAATTTTATTTACCATTAAAAATTATATCGTCATATGTCATTTCGTGAAATAAATAAATAAAAAAAATTAAAATAAATGTACTATGCATATTTTGATGTATCATGTCAGAACATAATTTCTTGAACGGCCAATTATTGAAAACATTTTACTTAATTTGACAATCTAATCTACTTTTAAAAATATTTTTATTAATGTTTGAAGAAAACATCTTAACAAAAAAGTGGTAGATTTCGTAAAAGTATGCATTAATCAAACAATTTAAACTATTTTTTAAAAAGATGTTTATTCAAGTTTGATGATAGCTTTCATAAAGTAAAAACGCTGAAAAAATTATCTCAACAAAAAGTAGAAAATGGGAGATTAAGAAAGTCTTTGCAACCATTTATCAATATTTTTTAGTTTCTAAAGCCTAATTTTCAGAAAGTTGAAATTTAAAATTTCAGTTCCTTGCCCATGTATTTTTATTGACTCCAAAAACCCCACTGAGCCCTCATTAAACCACCACGTGCTCGTGCAAGTTAAATTATATTTGTATTCATTTTTATTCTTTCATTGAATGAGTCACTTTCATAGATTTAGTATTGCAACGATTGTCTCTCTCCACTCTCATCAAACTCGCATGCTTCACCAAATCAGTGGGAGTGCGTTTTGCTTTTGGACTCTGGTCTTAAAACAGAAACCTTCCGGTACCAAAGGTGAGTACTTGCACTTCCAGGCCTCCGAGGTAACGACGATTTAAGTATGTAATACTAATTTTAAATAAAAGATTGAAATGAAATCTGCCATGCATGTTTCAATGTATCAGGTCAGAACATCATTTCTTGAATGGCCAAGCACCACGTGATCGTGCAAGTTAAATTATACTTTTATTCATTTTAATCGCTTCATTGAATAAGTCACTTTGGTATTGCAAATGATGCAAAAAACTTTGTCTCGCATTTATTGTTTAATGAAATATCGTATTTCCTATTTATTGCATTTTATATTATCGCGTCTTCAAAATGACATTTTCCCAGGTTTTATTTGCTGTAGATATTAACTTATTTTTTTAAAATCAGAGCTTTTGTAAATGCAATGGTAATAAGTTATTAAAAGCTGATTTTTTGAGATGTTCGCGCCGATAATAATTTTTTAACTACAGATTTTTATTGAGGATATGTTGCTGGAAGAAGAATAAGAGATGTTATGTTTGTAAATAAAAAATACATACTCTTAAAAGTTTCAATAAATATTATTAACCATTTTTATCTAAATAAAATAACTAATACTAGTTAAACAATATTACTATAATGTCTTTTTAGTAAGTAGAAACGCGGCCGGTTATAGAAAGCTACTGGATAACCGAAATGCGTTTCAAATAAAAGTGCATATCTATCAGAATTTTTATTATGTCTATACAATTTGAAACTGAAATGGAAAAATCTAGTTGTAGATATAAAAGACAAAATTGCCTCCTTCTTTAGAATAACTTTATCTTAAAGCTATTCAGGGAGTTTGGGACATTTACTGAATAAGGTTGTCATTTCTTGTTCCATTTTTGAATTTCATAGGCAGAAGCTGCTATATTTTGGTACATTTTTGTAAACTAAAGTTATTCCTTTAGAAAAATAAAAATGCCTTTTATACAAAAAATTTTGCATTGAATCCGAAATTCTTAAGATGAAATAAAAAATAATAACTTCCAAGAGATAATGATTATTATTCATATATAGATATTTTAAATTGATACCGATATAATAATTTAATTAAATAAGCAATTTGAATTCAGCCGCCGGACATTCTCTGAATAACAAATACTAATAAATATATCGATGGAAAAAATTTCCCCTTCATTTTTTAAACGCTTTTTGTAAAATATTTGAATAAATGAAAATAAAAAAGAATATTTAGTAAGATAGTAAAAAGAACTATGTTGGAAAAATATCATTAATAAAACTTTTTTTAGATCAATAGGAAAATTTTACAGATGTTTTTATAAATATTCCCAGAAGTATACATTTAAATGAGCTAAATATATAAATATTTTTTCAAGATTTTAAATAATTGTATTGGATATAAAGATATATTTTTTTATCTTTATTTATTCATTTATAAAAAAATTTCCAATTTGCATTAAGAATTTAATAAATCAAGAAAGAAGCACAATGAATAAATATTTCCGTAGATCTTATTAGAAACATCACTTTCTTTTCCGAATACCTAAATAAGAAAAATCTCAAAAAATAAATAGTGACCCTCTGCAAACTAGATTTTCTGAAAGTCATTAGAATTTTCATAGACAGGCATTCATTACCATCAAAAATCATATATTCAAATATGGTTTGTAAAAGTAAAAAAAAATGTGTGTTGAGAAAATCGGTTTTTGTAATATAGGCGCGCTTAGACTAAAGCAAGTGTTTTCATTTCTGAAGGGTATATAATATTTATATTCAAGTGCTAACAAATATATGGATTGGAGAAATTTCTCTTTATCTTTTTAATAAATGTAAAAAATAAAACAAGATGGAGAAAAAAACTCCTCAAATTCTTTCATTTGATCATATTTTTTTCGAAATTTGACACGATCTAACAGTTGTGGATGACAATATCGCATACAGAACTGTTGCGCCTCTGCATTTTTCTTCTCATCCACGTGAATTAACAGATCTACATGTTTGGACTAAAATTTAATATATATCTACGGTCTAGGAAAAACAAAACCTATTCTTATACCTATTAAAACATATTGCTTTGCAAATAGAAACATAAGTTTTATATCATTAAATTAATAATTTTGAAAGAATTCATTAGTTTTCTGAAAATAATGCATAAATTTGATTTTATACGAGGTTGTATTCTGTAGTTGTATTATTTATAGATCGACATTTATATAGAATTTTTAAACAATTTTGTTTCACATTCTGAATAATTTAAAATATTAAAATTAAATAAATTTAGAAGCCAAATCTTTTGTCCATTACAATATTTTTTTTCTTTTTGTATTATTAACCCAAAAAACTGAGAAAAAAAGTTTAGAAAATCCTAGAGATAGAGAGAATTCTGTATAGAGGCAGAAGTGGTTTTTCGGTTATTGATTTTTAATTGTCATTGAAATGTTAAACAATAAATACCTGGATATATCGGTTTCTAAATTATTAAATGAAATCTAATTAAAATTTTGAGTAAAATTTTCGTTATTAACATTCAGATGTGTTCATTTAATTATATTGCTACAGCATTCTGTTATAAAATAAAAAATAAAGGGAATTTGGTTCTTCTTTAAACTAAGCTCTATTGAATAAAAAGCTATACTTGCCGTATCATTTTAAAAATACATGACATTAGTAACACAACAAACTTTATTTATAAGTTAATGCAAACTTATCAATATACATAGCTATCCACATTATAATTCTAATTTATTTACTTGCTTTTTATTTTTTCTGTTTTGGGGGATTTTTTTAAAGATTTTATTACTTAGATTTAATATTTTTTTCTTAAAGTTAATAAGTTTGGAAACGACTAGAAATACTTTCTGTTGGATAACTGTAAAGAAGTAGATGTAGAAAAAATGTCATAAAATAATATAATAATTGTCACGTTTCTCAGGAAATAAAAAAATCATCTTTAGCCAATTTTCGCCCTGTTTCCTCAAAAAGATTTAAGAGGAGACATGCTATCTCACGCAGTTATCGTTTTTATCAATAACCAATAAGCTCAACTCATCTATAAAAGAGGAAATATATATTTATTATGATTTCATTATGTCTAAATGCAATCTACAAAATTAACTATATCAAAAGCTCCCATCATTTTATGTATTTAAATTGTTTTTTATTGCTGTCCTACTCATCCTCCCCCTACTGTGATCACTGACTGTGATAACAAGGTAATAGCAATAACAACAAAATAACTTTCAGATTCATACTCTCGTCCATGAAGATATGCACGTTCCAAATCTAGTAGCTATCAAACGGTACGGCCTACAGAGGGGGCAAACTTCATACATATGTATATAAATG
The DNA here is from genome assembly GCA_026289955.1 of Argiope argentata. Taxonomy (NCBI): domain Eukaryota; kingdom Metazoa; phylum Arthropoda; class Arachnida; order Araneae; family Araneidae; genus Argiope; species Argiope argentata. The sequence goes on from JAOUZG010040071.1 coordinate 7,547,969, forward strand.
GAGGCACACACGTACACATTCATCTTTATTAGTAGACACGTCTTCAAATTCCTAGAATTGCTTCCAGCACTTTCCTAATATCTACACCAAAGCGCCAATCTACATACATATACTATTAAATAGAAACGCACACGTGCACATTCATCTTTATTAGTAGACACGTCTTCAAATTCCTAGAATTGGTTCCAGAACTTTCTTAATATCTACACCCAAGCTCTAACTGCATATACATAAAAATAAACAGAAGCGCAAACGTAAACATTCATCCTCATTAGTAGACATGTCTTCAAATTCCTATGCTTCCAGAACTTTCTTAATATTTACACCAAAGCTCTAACTGCATACATATACAAATAAATTGAAGCGCGCACTTACACATTCATCTTTATTAGTAGACACGTCTTCAAATTCCTAGAATTGCTTCCAGCACTTTCCTAATATCTACACCAAAGCGCAAAATGCATACATATACAAATAAGCAGAAGCGCACACGTAAGAATTAATCTTTATCGGTAGAAACGTCTTCAGATTCCTAGAATTGCTTCCAGCATTTTTTAATATCTACACCAAGACGGTAAACTGCATACACATACAAATAAACAGAAGCGCACCCATACACATTCATCTTTATTAGTAGACACGTCTTCAAATTCCTAGAATTGCTTACAGAACTTTCCTATTATCTACACCAAAGCGGCAAACTACATACATACACAAATAAACAGAAGCGCAAACATACGCGTTTATCTTTTTCAGTAGACACGTCTTCAAATTCCTAGAATTGCTTACAGCACTTTCCTAATATCTACGCCAAAGCGGCAAACTGCATACATATACAAATAAACAGAAGCGCAAACGTACGCATTCATCTTTATTAGTAGACACGTCTTCAATTTTTTATGATTACTTCTAGTGCTTTCTTAATATCTATACCAAAGAATTTTTCCCACCTTTCTAACAGTAATTTATTCAAGGCATAAGTCAACAATAATACTAAGTCTTTCTTAAAATTCATCGCATGCGCATACTATCTTTCCAAGAAACTGAAAAATATCCATCCAAACAGCAAAACGGTAGAATCAAGAAACCTAATTCCCCAATTGAATAAAAGAAAGAAGAAGAAGAATAAAAAAAACACTCTGGACCGAGAAAATATTTCATCTATTCAAATCAACTCAGTGTTTCATTTTTTTTTCTCGATGAAAATCTTCCTCAGAATAGGGATGGGTAGATAGATAGATAGATAGTCTAGTCGTCTATTCTTCTCCTTTCTGGAAGAAATGTTTGGAAGCTTTCTCATAAGTTGAAAAGGCTCTCAAAACAAATTGTCCGAAAAGAAGGCAGGCATATAAGTTAGATTATTATTTCAGCGAATGCTTTAAGTCGATGAAGTCGGCACATGCACAGACCAGATCTATGGTAAAAAATTGTAAAATGGCGTGGAGTTTGGAAAGAAAAGAACCTTTCATCGTTTCCCTTTGGTCTTCTGTGCAAGGTGATTTAGTTAGAAATAATGCTTGATCTGGCGAAATGCCCGCATTTCAGAAACTTATAAAAATGTAACAAGAGTTACTCTCTATCGTCTCGGCATTATTCATTTTCTTTTCTTCTAAAGATCGAGGAAGATGATTTAATATTTTTAGAGAGAGCAGTCTTTGGGGCTATCCAATATTTATGTGTGTTAAAGATCTGGAGAAAATAGTAAAAATAAGAAAGAGAGTAAACGTGATCAGAATCTTTTTTTCAACTTTAAATGATGTTATTTATTTAAAGTCAGAAAGAAAATGCCTACCTTTTATCATACTTTTCTCGAAATCGCTTGACGTATTCAATAGGATACTTAGTTTGAATTTTTTGGTCGTATTTCATAATTCTAATTGGGGTTTAAAAATGTCTCGATGATGAATTTCAGATATATATAAATATCCTTAATATAAAAGGAATTTTTCTAGAAATTAATGACATTTTATTTCTAACAACACTTTATAATGTCTTTAATAAAAAACAATTTTATTAATATATTAAACGATACTTTAATATGTTTTAATATAAAAAATGATTTTAATAATATAATTAGCGATATTTTACTATGCTATTTAGAGCATATATTTACTTTTATATTTTTATGCAATAAAGAAAATTTAATTAAATGAGAATTGGAATGAATTATAACATTTTTAATTTTCTACGTTTTAAATAATCCTATTAAATTTCAAATGTTTAGAAATAGGATATTATTGAGGGATGCCTTCATATGGAACGCCACTATCATATCTAGGAGTGGTTTTCTAAGCGAAGATTTTCCCAACAATATTCTAATTATTTCAAGTTATAACTTTTATTTCATGAATTCTTTGCTTCCTGATTTGAAATTGAATAATAATCATCCTACTTTAGCAACGCCTATTTTGAAGGACATTAAAGTTATTATTACAATTTTTTTCATTTTGGCAAAAATGGGGAAAAAAGTGCAGTATATTCCTTTCATATTTTCATTCTATATTAATTCCTTTATATATATATATATATATATATATATATACTTTATCTAATTAAAACACATTTGATCATTATAAAAACTGTTTTAAATGCATAAAATTAAAGCAAAAAGCTTGAAATTCTGAATATCAAGAACATTGCAAATGGGTTTCAATGAAAGTTTTATATTTCACTGCCAGAAAAGTACATACGTTTAAATCATTTACATTCATATTGTCGATTGGATGGAAATGATGAACAGTTTGTATTTCATAAAGAAGAAGAGATATAGGTAGAAATTAATCTTTTAAAAAACAATTTCCTTGTAGAAAAATCTTATTATTTTTGATAAGTTTTTTCAATTTTAAAAAGTCATTCTATTAAAATAAGTTTTAAAAAACATATAATAATAATATAACCTACATATGTTTGAGCCTAGAATAATGATTTTAATTTAAACAGAAAAGTATTAGAAATTTCATGAAATGAATAGCAAAATATTTTACCATTTAAAGAAGATTTAGGAATAAAATGACTACTAAAGACAATGATTTATTGAGATCCAATTCAGTCAAATCGTCGTCTAAAAAGTCGCATAATACTAGAGATTCTATAAAAGCACTAGAAACATTAAATCCATGATTTATTTGAAAGAAGGAATTCAATATTTCCACTTCCTTTCGTTGGAACTCATCGATATTACAATCAAAATGATGAGTTCTTCAGAATTAATTCACTGAGTTCACATTATGGAATTTATACTGAGACTATCTTTTTAGGAACAAAAATGACATTATTGAAGCTTTTTTCGTATCTTAAATCAGAAATTAATGTACCTCGCAATGTTATTCATGTTTAGTAGTATTGAAAATAAAACGAAAAAAAGATTAAAATGAAACCTGCTATGCATATTTCATTGTATCATGTAAGAACATAATTTCTTGAACGGCAAAACACCAAGTGCTCGTGCAAGTTAAGTTACATTTTAATTCATTTTAATTGTATCATTGAATGAGAATGACCTTAGTATTACAAATGATCCAAAAAAATTCTGACTTTTATCATTTAAAAAAAATATCATATTTCCCGTTTATATCATTTCATATAATCTCGTGCTCAAGATTACATTTTTCTAGATTTTTTTACCGTAGTCATTTACTTATTTTTTTACAATCAGAGATTTTGTTAATACCGATATTATTAAAAATTTAATACAAAAGTATCTGCATTATGTTTCTTGTTGTTTTTATGGCACTTGCCACGGACAAGCTGCTGATGTAGTCAGTGATTTCGGCCTAATCAGAGTGTTACGTTTTGTTGTTACGCCAGCTAGTGGAATAAGTATGACTTTTGGCTACTCGCTCATCATATTTGCTTGCACAACCCCTTTTTACAGGGGGAGGGGGATGTACATTCACACACCTTAAAAATAGAACATTGAAGAACAACCATGCCCATGCCATGAACTCTAATCCAGGACGCCCAGATCACGGGGTAGACGCGCTACTTTTACACTAGGTCGCCGACATCTGTATCATTACAGTAGCAATAAAAATGATAACAAAAGTGTTATAATTGCTTCATTAATACATATAAAAATAAAATTCATTATGATGCAAAAAAGAAACAACTTGTAAGGCGTGGGGTTTCTTTTATGTGAGTGATAGAGACAGTGATCACATCCAGCTTTAGTCCCAAAATTTTATTAACATGTAGAAGCGGGACACATCACACATAAAACAAAAATAAGAAAATCCCACACACGCAACAATATCATCTTTCAATTTTGTCAGTCTTAGACCCAGACTGACCCCCCCTCTTCTCATTTCATCCGTTCCCGATTCTGACTCGACTCTCATGAATATCCCCCTTCGTTCGTCAGTCCTGGAATGCCTCGTCCTTGCCCTCAAATTCGCCTCAGCATTCCTCCTTCGCTCTGCATTCCATATGTCATCGAATATCTGGTTGGTTTCTCTCTACACTTAACCCTTTTCCCTCTTCTTTCTTGCGGGCCTTTTCAAAAATGGTTGCTAAGTGATTTTAGAAGGGTTGCCAAAATTGGCGATTTTACGCAACTGTTATAAAAAAATTGGAATCTTGAAACAAATTAGTTATCGGTACTTGCCTGAGCTTATATAACAAACTAAACTAGTAATACTCGAGAAATTTATGAACAGTTTACTCTGTTTCTGCTGAAAAATCTAAAAGGAAAATCTTGGAGGTAGACAGTTATTTTCAGTCTTCTTTATGCGTGAGACTCTTCTCTTGCAAATTGACTCTCAATGGGGTTTGATACCTAAAAGAAAGGTCTTTAAAAAGAAATCAGGCTTCAAGTTTTGATTTAGTGACACGTTTATGCAGCGTATCTAAATAAATGAGGTGAAAATTCTACAGAAAATATTCCTCGGCAAGCTAAAGAGAAAAGATTTAAAACAGCTGTTAGTGACGTTTTACCTTTTTCAATTTTTGAGCAGATGATGCATGGTGAAGATGACCTAATTTGAGAGCAAGATTTCATTTTCTAAATTGTTTTTATTTAACAATACATGAAAAAGGAGGATATATGAATACTAAAATTTAACTTCATTAGAACTAATCATTAAAAGGTTTACGTGCAATTTTGGCATTAGCAAGTGAATTTTCAAATAAGTAAAATAATAATATTCTTTTTTACTGCATTTCAAGGTCGAAAGTATTCTTGAATATGTTGGTTTCGTTACTGCTTTTAAAAAAATAGATAAATATTATTTGGTTTAAAATTAATGACTCATTATGAATAAAATATGAGCTTATGTTGATGGAATCATGAATAATTATGAGTTTCTTACGATGAAAACTATTAATTTTTCCTGCAGGCCAATATGAAAAACTGGCCTGAAGTAAATATAACATTAATATTCTTTTACCAAATTACTACTACAACACAAGATTTTCTATTAACCGTGAAAACACATTCATTTAATACAGAGGATGATTAAATGTAGGAAAGAAATATTTCTTCTAAAAATTTTATTTTAACCCTTTTGAATATTATTATTAAATATAAAACTTTAGTGTTACAATATTTTTAAAATTATTTTTTACACATATGCGGACAAATCAGTGACTTCAAATGAAGTCATTTTGTATAAAATATCCTTAATTAATGGATGTTCCTTTTTAGGTTGAAAAAATTTCACTGACAAAACATATTGATATTTTAATAGCTAAAATTACATCCTTGATTTTTCAATATTTCCCCTTTATATTATTTTGAAAAAAAATAATATATAAATTATCGAGTTATAATACAATTTAAAACATTATTTTAAAACAATATATTAAAATGGTAGAAACGTAGGATTTTTTACATTTTAAACCAAAATATAACTAAATAACTTTTTACTTTCTTGAATAATTAAACAAACTTTTTATATATATTTTTTAAAAATCGCAAATAAGAATAATTTTAGATGTCTTTATTTTGAAGTTTCTTATTTCTTGTATTCCTGTTTATATATATTTTTTATTTCTCACTCAACTTCTGACTCTAGAACTAATTGAGAAAATTATATTCTTTTACTGTACTAAAGAACTTGTTTGAAATCCATATGTCACTTGGCACTAAGAATTCCAAGTTGTTAAGCAATAAAATAAATAAGATTTAATGTACTTCCAATTATAAGCACATTAATTCCTTGATCACAAGTTGTTGAAATTTTTTTAAAAACCATTCATATTCCAAGCAGAATCCATTACTAATTAATGGAAACTGATTTTTTGTCCTCAAAAATAGCTTTTAACAGACATGATATTAATTACTTAATTGCTCATTCGAATTTGTTTTCTATGTCACTTAAATTTCCTTTTACTTTATAGAATAACTTTTCTCATGTCAAATGAAAATTGCTCGTAAATATTCATATAATGACGGAACACTGATTCCTTTTATAAGAATTTACAGAGTGTTAAAAAATAATAAACAATCTAGTTATATATATAAGTCATGTTAGAAATGGCTTACCGTATTAGTTTACAAAATTAATGGCATCAAGAAATGACAATGAACGAATATTTTAATTGAATGGTGAAGGAATAAATATTTAAATCAAAAGGCTAGGGAAGGAAATAAACTATCGTTTTATGCACCTCTCATTGTTTAAGTATAGTTTTTCCTTTACATTTAAATTAAGTTTAACTTAAATATCGTAATGATTTGCTTTTCAGGTGATAAAATATGATTTCATCACAGATGCTATCGAGTTTAGATGTATAAAATTACCGGATAGTATAGTTAAATTTACTTTAAATCTACAATAAACTATTGTATTCGTGAATAATGTAGTTACTTTTCAGTGTAATACAGCTATCATAATTTTCAAATGTTTAAATTTGACTTTAAAAATAATGCTAAATGTTAGTTTTTAAAATAGATCAAAATATTATTAATTAATACTTTATCTAAATACCACAAACTTAATGAGTTTATTTGGAAAAATTATATAATTTAAGAAAAAAAAATACTCTCTAAATCGCTCTCTAAATAGGAATATAACACTCTATACACTCTTTAACATACGCTTATAACTTAACCAACCCAACATAAAACACTCTATACTTTTAAAAAACTAACATATAACACTATTATTTTTAAAAAGTAACATTTGATTAGAAATTTCAGTTGAATTTTACTTTTTAATTCGTTTGCAATAATATTTCCGATATGCAGCTTAAAGCGTTTTCGGTACTTTTTCTAACTAACATTTAAAATTTTTATTTTCTAAATATTCCTTGATTTTAAAATATCCATTTATTAATAAATGTTAATTTAAGATCATTAATTTTCTTTGTCTTAAACATATAAAAAGAAATTGTTACAAATCAATTGAAATTTGAGACATTTTTCAAATACGGCGTGTTATTTATTACATAAATCTCCTATCTACAGACGGAATCTTATGCTCTACCATTTCGATGTTGCTTAATTTTATAAGGTACAATTTTATGGCATCTCTAACAGTAATATCATACTTAGTGAGCTCAAATAATGGCATATCGCGGAAAAAGTCCTATTCAAAGTCAATTTGGTGCTTTCGAAAAGAGACAGCAATTACATGATTGGCAAGATATTGCAAAGTATAAATTTACGTTTGTAGCAATAAAAAAGATGATGATAGTTTTCAGTGTAGTTTAGAAAGGTAATTAAGTTTAGTTTTACAATTCAAAAGTTGTAAGCTTACTTTCAGTGATAAACAAAATTTAATTTTTGATATTGATCATTCATCAATAATTGCTTTATAAATTTGATTTTTAGTACTCGCTAATGCATATTATTATAGAAAGAATATTTTGAAACATTTTAGTTTAGTCCAGTTATATAAACGCAACACTAGAACTATTTTGGGACTGAATTTGTAATTTTGAGCCGTGGTTCAAAGACAAGGAGAGTAAATAAGCTGGCACTCACCTCTCCACACAAAACCAAAACAGCGGGAGAATTGAAAATTTTAAATATGGAGAAAAGAGGTTATATCAGGCGTAGATATTTTTACTCGTGGATGCAATATTCAACTAAAACATGCAGCATATAAGAGTGTAAAGATGCAAGACAAAGAACAGCCTACATGACTTGTTATAAAGAAAGACATCATTTCCCTTTGATTAGATTATATTTTGATTGCAAAATTTCTATCAATTGTTTTGCATAATTTTCATTACATTTATGAATACATTTTTCATATAGACATATATCAAAGAAGAATATTTTTAATCTATGTATTGATATTGATTTTTTTAATTGTTATGCGAATTTTTTGATTTCTAAAAATGTATTTTATAGTTAATAAAAACGTGCATTAAATCACATTTTAAAATGAAATGATATGGCAAGAGGAATAATTTTCTTTTTCATTTCTACCCATAAATTGTTTTTGCATTTGTCTGTCTATGTAATAGTTATTCATATATTTTAATTGGTAGTCTTTTACACGCTATCTTTATTTCGGCAAAAATAAACAATAAAAGGTGAAATTGAGAATCTATGCATTCCAAAAAGGAAAGGAATAGTTAAGTGAAATACATACTGTTATTCCATGATAATTAAACAAATATATTTTTTTATTTCTCCAAATGTAAATAGTCTATTCAAAAAACACTTATCATAAGAAGTGAATTTATTACATATACTTTAATTAAAAAAGAATTATTTATATGCGTACGCTAAGAAACATTGTCCAATATTTAAATAATTATATATCACTTTAGTGACAAAGCAGAATCCCTTCCATTGTTTCTTTTTGAACGTGTTAAGAGTAGAAAATGAATTGAATTTCGAAATTCCTCAAATTCAATTCCTCAAATTATCTGTATAAAACTTGAACTTAATTTTGAAAAGTTCTTTACTTATATGATTATTTCTATTATAATAAAATGATATTCAATGCAATGCATATATAATGCGATATCCAATGTAATGCATTTATAATGCAAGATATTCAATGCAATGCAAGAATAATACAAGATATTGAATGCAATGCAAGATAGTGCAAGATATTCATTATCTTTATTTGTTCACATTTTCTAGTTATTTAAACGCGATTATTATGCATCTATAAACGCATCAATAAAATGCATCTATAAAAATTACAATTTTTTACTGATCTTTCTATAATTATTTGCATAAAAAATCTACGATATATTTACTTACTGTTTGAATTTTAAAAGAAATTTAGAAGTAGTTAGTGTTTAATTAAGTCACACATTTACTTGTTATTATAATATTTGAAATGAATCAATAGGTTTCTAGTATTCTAAAAATATTTTGTCAGAAACTAGAAAGTATGTGTTTTAAACGTCACTAAATATCTCGAAGAATGTCTTAATATTTATAAATATCCAAATAATCAATTTTTAATTTATTTAGAATTTTTAATTTATTTAAAGATTTTTTTATTAGAATAAGAGAAATTTTGTAGATAAAATTTTAATATTTTACAACAAATTTAGTACAAATTAATAATGATTTTTATATATCATAATGGCATAATATAAAGCATGAAAAAGTGAAAACTTTATTTCTTAAACAAGAAATTTGAATTTGTATGAAATTCCTAAGCATTAAAATATTTTACAGGGCAGTTCGTCAGGGTCGATTATGTAAATTGTTGTGAGTCTAAAATCGATCGTTTGATTGGCGAAATCCCTGTAATTCTAAATTCAGTTGCATTCTGCACGAGCTCATTTCAGCGCTACTAAACAGCAATTTTGAAACGATGGAAATAAATCCAACATCTATTCATATCCCCAGAGAGTCTGAGGAAGTCATCTTACAGCCATTCCGTCACACGAGAATATGAAATTGTAAGGAATACTCAAACGCATTTCAAATGAAGCAAACCCTGGTATATTTTATTCGGTAAGAGGAATATCTGAACAACTGCTTAGATTTACTCATACATTATTCACTGGAATTTAACCCTTCCTTATTGATGCTGTGGAACTATTAAATAAGATCTGGAGATTAAATTATATTTATGAGCCATACCTATAGCCAATGCGGTTGTTTAGAGTAAATTATTAGAACATTTTTGAATAATTCTGCGGTTTAAGTAATATTAATATTTTTAAGTATAATCTATATAATTATATAGATATCAATTCACAAGCATTTTGAGGCAGGGAACTGAATTATATTGTGCATTTCTAGTAGAATTTAACGTTTTATTATAATTTATCAGTAACGATATTGCCATAATTCAGGAAAATTAGAAATCAGCCTGAATAAATTGTTAAAATTAAACTATCCCGTAATTGCGGATTATTCCCCAAAGCAGTTGTTCAGCCATTTCCAGGATTAAATTGTAATCACACTTTATGATATATTTGATTACATATCCTTATTCTATATAAGTCCTCAGCCCGAAGGTGGGGTGCCTTGTAATTTAGGGTGTGAAGCTTTGGTATAGCGATTGGCTTTCCCCACCCTGGTGAGTACAGAAACCGGGGGAGATGACTTCTCCAATGGATGTTATGATGTACTTCCCAAAGGAAAGGTTGAACCGTGGCCGGTGATGGCCTTTAGGAATCAATCTCAGTTCTCGCCAATACTGCTGTTGGAGTGCACTCGTCATTCAAGCTTTTTCTTGCGCCTTCTAGTGGTTCGGAGTAGCCAGTTGTTGTTCGATATAAATTTTATAGAATAACCGAAAACTGCTATCTTTCAATAGAGCAATGGGAAATTCTTTCAACTTGAAAATTGGTGACTGAAATCTGCTTCATACTATTATATCAAATTCAGTCTGTGTTTCTTTATTCTGCATAATAAAAGAAATTATTAAAGAAAACAACGTATAACTAAATTAAGAGGAATCAGTATGTAGTGCTCAGAAAAATCACTAGGGATTTCCTTTAAATCACTAATGCTTGAAATGTGTTGTTGTTGATCTCGTGTTCTGCTTGACAATAGAAGGAGAGGTGCAGTAGCTTCTTAGGGTTTATATGACGAGTTTTAATAAAAATCCATAGAAGAAACAAGAAATAGAGTAAGAAAGTAGATCCAGCGACTGAAAGGGATAAAAAATCGATTTCAATATATTATTCCTGTATCAATATGGCATATCTACGTAAAATAAAGGCTACATTTCAAATAAATACTTTTGATAAATAAAATCTATAAAAGACAGTTTTTAAAGGATTTTGACCAAATTTGTAACTTATCTTTAACACTGATGGTAGAACTTTTATCCATAGTTCATTTAGCAAATTTATTTCGTTTTGGAATATTGTGCTCAATCTGCTACAAAATGTACAAAATTCTATCTCTCTCATTTCAGGCAAAATTTAAAAACACTTAAATTCCGTAAAAAGACTATTTACCAAATTTCATTCGTTTAGTTTTTCATGCTTTTAAGTTATCGTGCTCACTGAGAAACCAAATGGGAGTTAAGTATTTCCAGTATTCCAAAAAGAGAGTTAAATAATAAGGGATTTAAGTATTCAAGGATATTTTTTTAATATTGAGTTTAGATGTTTTAAAGGAAACAAGGATTTAATTTCAAATTAGCGAAAGTTATAAAAGAAAAGTAAGCTATAGAAATGCATAAAATAAATACTGGATTAATAAAAATAATTTTTTTTAATTTATTTTATACAGCATAGTTATTATCTCTTTCGACAACAATGGCTTTATATTTAATTAAAATGTTATTTAAATTAATTGTTTTTTTTTACTCATTCAACTTCTCTTGGAATTTTGCATCGATACAATGCTATTATTCTTTTACTCATTGAAAGCACATTTGATTTGTCTATTTCAGGACATTTAAATAAAAAACAAGCAATAATGCAGTTCTTAGAAAAATATTTTAGAGCTATGCCCACTCTAAAACAGTATTCTTAATTCCAGTAACATACATATAACATTAAATTTCCCTTTCAGGAACGATACCCTAAAAATTAAATTACCTCCGGCGTTCGAGCAGAAAAAGTTAGACTCCATTCTGGAAAAAGGCAGGACATTACACATAATATGGTATTTTAAAAGAAATAAAAACATTCTTAATGATGCTTTTAAATCCAGAGTGCAAAACATTTATGTCCGCTTTTAGAGACTTTTAGCTTTCACTTTTCTTCTTCGGGAAGGTATGCTGTTCTTAGATTATTACATTTCAACTTACTTGCATTTTCTTTCGCAGTATAATATACTTCTCATTTAAGCGAGAAACGTTTTTGTCTTGCGCGGAAAATCTTTTCGAATGAAGAAACAATAAGATAATTACTTTAAAACATTTTGATGAACATCTTATTTTTATGAAGCGAACAAAAGTTGGAAAAATAAGATGCATGGAAAACTATTTCCAAAGGGCTAGTGTACTTGATATTTAAATGACAAACTAGCTATTTCAAATTTTAAAAAGATACAAGAAGGTTTTTTCTCTCTCTCTATGTTTCTATAAAGAATACGTATTTCTTTAATTGAAGTGTATTTATGTCCTTGCAGGTGTAAAACCCTCGATTTCTTAATAAATCAAATACTGTGACTTTGAAATAGGAATAACTTGTTAGACCGGCTTTCTGGCACAGAGGTAGTGCATCTTCCTTGTGTTTTGGTAGTCCCGGGTTCGAGTCCCTGTTTGGGCATGGTTGTTCTTCTGTGTACTGTCTGTGAGATGTGTGACTGTGCCCCCCTGTGAAAAGGGGCTGTGCAAGCAAATGTGGTGAATGTGTAGCTAAGTCGTACTCTTGGCCCTAGTTGGCGATACTTTCGGCTTAAATCTGTTGCTGTATCAGCAGAAGGCCTGTCCATTAGCGCCATAAGTAACGACAACAACATTTAAAAAAAGTATTTCGTTTAAAAATAATCTAGTATTACGATACCATAATATGAAACTGCTAGGCGTATAAGATTCTTATATATACATTCTATTAATTAACAGTTGAATTATCAAATAAAAAATAAAAACATGACAGCTAAGAAAAGTAGAAACTTGAAAACAGTTAGAAATTATTAGGGAAACAATCCATCCACAAAAAATCAACTAATCACTATTCCTTTGAAAATTTAGAGTATTTTATTGGCAGTGGGGCTATAAAACATGGCTGAAAGGCCATATGGATGAACTATAAGACATTTCATATAATTCTGCAGTTTTAGTGTATATCTGTACTCTACACAAAAGTTTGGAGAACGTATAGTAGTCTTGATGCTTCGGGGAACGAATATTCAGACTGCATAGTTAAAGAAATTCCATAGCAGTTAAAAATGCCGAAAGGGTTCTTCAGATTATGTCCTAAAACTGCGAGAAAGAGATAATAAAAATAATTTTAAGCAATCTTTGTAAATCTTGACGAATACATGTTCTGTTTAAAGTATTAACAACTACAGCCGTATTATTTTAGAATTTTACATGTTCAAGATCACTCAGTTGATGCCTCTTATAAATAGTAATACTTCCCTTTTTTGCAATTATCATTTCCTTTAATAGTTCCGAATAGTTGCATCGCATGTCTCTATCTCTGATATTTTCTTTCATGAATTAGAAACGTAATTTACATTAAATGCGACGAATCATCTGTTTGAAACTTCTGAAGCATTTCTGTTAATAATTGTATTGGATTCAATAATTATATAACTACATTGCCATCTGTTTAAATTATCACAAAAATTCAATGAAATTAATTTGTTAATTAACAACAATTCTACAAACTATGATTTTTCGATCATTCATCTGCTATATAAAATGTCAGTTTCAAAATTAAAAAAAAAAAAACTGTAATTTTTATACATTTAAGTAACTATCATATCAATGAAAAAAAATATGTAAAAAACCTAAACAAATTTACTGAACCATTATAATAGAACGAACATTGTATTTAGAGAACGCTAATACTTCTACAACTATAACACAAATGAAATTAACTAAATTAGCAATAAGATTTAAGTTAAAGATAAAATTCATAATCGAAATTAAAAAAATACAATGAATCCGGTCTGAAGACTTTGTCAAGGGTCACCTTCAGGCAGGGATTCAAACCAGGGTGTGTGTTTTTCTGTGAGGGGTATAACATTTCGTCAAAATATGTCCCTCGTAACCCCAAAATCATAGAAAAATGATGATTTTTAATGATTACTACCACAGAAATAGAAACACAATTTAAAAATAAATAGATAAATAGATTAGATTTAAACTTTTTGTGTAATATATTTATTTTAAAATTATTTTTAAATTTATGTGATACTAATTTATATTTAAACAACCTCATTTTCCTGAGATTTTCGGATTACGAGGAATCGATGTTTTGACGAAATGTTAGACCCCTCACAGAAAAAATCGCTGGTTTGAATCGCTGTCTGAGGGTGACCCTTGAAAGAGTCTTCAGGCTGGATTCATTGTATTTTTTTTTTCAATTTTGAATTTTACTTTTAACTTAAATCTTATTGCTAATTTTATAAATTTAATTAATTCTTTAGCAAACCTTTAAAGATGTATATTGATAATATAATGTAACTTATATCATTAATCTGTATAATTAATTTATACTGAATCTTATTAAGCATTCAAACATGCTATTATTTTCTGTTTGTATATTCATCAGAATCTAAAAGGAACTTTGAAAATAATTTTTGTCAAGACGAAAACTGACATCTGTCTTCAAATTGGATGACGAAATTCATTTTCAAATGAGAATTTACAATACAAGAATTAAAATTTTCCTTTGTTGAATCATTTACAATAAAATTTAACCAAGACAAAAGTTATGATATCTGTAATTTTAATTCCGTAATGGAAGCAACTATTTCAGACAGAGCAACGGCGGTTCTTCGCACGCTCATCAATTATGAAATTAGGTTTCCTGTTAAGTTTCACAATACGCGAACGAGAAGGAGAATCAACCCAATCTTGTTTAACATTACGGTAATATTCATGAGGGAGCAATTACATTAATGTATAGGCATTAGAACCCTCATGACAGCCGCCCGTGTATTCGCGGGGCATCATTTGTGCTGCCTCCCACTCATTCTGCGGAGCTGCTGGCGGTGGTCATTTCGAGATACACCCACACGCGTTGTTTACATCATGATGAAACATAATGAAATATTCTATGAATAATCCTATAAATATGATTCAGCTATTTAATTTAGTTCTACGAAGTTGCCTTTCTGACTTACCTATGCTCTATTACGTTGTACTCCATAGCGATAAATAGAATTATCATTTTAATACATTTTATCAAGTTATCTTGTATTGTTTAATTGATAAAAACGACGTAAAATGTAATTGTATTGTGAGGATGGAGAGAGATATGACAGAATGAGTAGGTTGATATATAAGAAGGGAATCAACTAATTTTTGCTTTTTTTATCGGTGCCATTCAAATGAATCTATACAATGATTATAAATGTTGGATGAAGGAATGATGCTAGTCAATCAAGTAGAACGAAATTGGATGAAATTTATCCAACAGGTTGATTCTAATCGTATGTGTAAGGAATAATCCAAGATATATTCTTAGAAAAAAATTTACCTGTGTATAAATAGAAATAAATATAACGAAATTTTAGATATCACCAAAGAAACAACACTCAATTTGAAAAAAAATAAGCAATCGAATACAAGTATTAAATCAGAAAAATATTCTTTAGCAAAGAGAAAAATCTTTTCTGTATAACGATTTCTAATATTTCGAAGTTTCAAATGTACATATATATTAATTGCATTTCATTAAATACATAAAAAAGTTCATCACTGTAATAAGTAATAATATTTAATGGATACGTTAAGCAATACATTTATAAATATTTTTAAAAATGTAATGACTGAGAAATTATATTACTTGCATTTTTTCAATGCCATTTTTGAAAGTCATTTTCTTCTAGTTTTTAAATTCGATGACTATATAAAAATAAAATTGTATTTATAACCCTGTTTGTATTAATATTATACGATGGCTTATTTTTATAATATACTTGAAAATTAGAAGAAATAAATCGAATTACTTTTAATTATTTGTAGATTAAAAACAATGATATTAAATATCTCTAATTCATTAGTAATAATAGAGGTTTTTTCACCTTTAAATAATGTAAAGCATTTGAATTTATCCTCAAAAAGAGTTCTTTAATCTTTCATCCATTTCAACAAATCCTCAGAAATGGAGCATGACCATTACTACCCATAAAACCCACTTCCGAGGCGGAAATTCTTCATTAGTTGAAATTTTAAAATCTGGGAATTTTCTTCGCCAAAACTCGATTTTTCAACAGCCAATGAGCATATTTTTAGTATTATCCAGCTCCGTCCACCCATAACCATCTCACTCGATATCTCCTCCCTCCGGAGTTGAAGCAGAAGTTAGCTTATCGGTTTCGTAATGTCCTTCATTACCTTGCATGTGCCATACTTCGATTTTATAGTCCAAAACTGGACGTCGGAATGCATCAGGAAGCCTTAAAACCGCCAATTGTAATTTCGATGAGGTCAATAATTCTCGCCAAATATGGTTTTCAAGGTCTGAGATCACCGTTAAGATAGGGTTTAAGCATCGGCGAGAACTAGGATATAACAATTTTACCATCTATGCGAGTTGTTAGGACATAGTTTTTGAAATGAGTTTTATGTTTATGGGACGCTTGTTCAACAAACAGTTTCTGGAAACAAATGCCGTTAAAATTTATTTGGAATGCTTTAATGAATGTATGTTTACATAAAATCAAATATTTTTTTATTATTGAAAGTTTTGACGCTGGTAATTGAATACATTGATGTTATGAATTTAATGTTTTTGTTATGAATTTAATCTTATGAATTTTAAAATTTAGTAATTAAGATATTTTTAATATAATACTTAATACCATTGTCCTTTTATGAAATTAGTTCTAAATTTGAAGAAATAATGCAGCATTTTTTTTAAAAAAATCTTCTACATTGTTCCAAAAAATAAATTTTAATAAATTTAAAATGTTAATTTAAAAGATTAAAATGAATTTTTAAAAGATTAATAAACGTTAATATCATAAATATATAAAATGTGATTTATAAATAAAGTTTAATAAAAGAACATGTAATATTTTTTCTATAAATTTTTTGACGTACAAAATCCAATGGCTCAAAGAAAAGCTTAATTGCTTACATTTAAATATGAAATTAAAATCATAATATTGATAACAATAATTCCAATTTGATAGATACTCATATTCTACCTGGGTTGTAAGTGGGGTCTAGTTTCAAAAAAGAGAAGGATATCTCAAACTCCTTTCGATCATTCAAAATAGTTCGCACGCACAGATTTCTAAATAAAACTACATATTTCACGTGCATCAAATCCACATCAGAAACGCATCTTTGGTTTCCATCTTGCAAAGGATTCGATCTATGAGATTTTACTATCAGAATAACGCAGAATTCTTCAGTGATTTATCTAGATAAAATTTATATATGTACTTTATTTGTACTGATTTTTCCATGCTTGTGAAGAAAAAATATTGTAATCGATTTTTCAATATCGGTGAAGAGCTTAGTCAATGAAATTCTGTACATAAGTAGAAATCGTTTGGCAATACATTATTTTTACATCTTGAAATCGTATTTGTTATCAATTTGATTTGATTTAGAAAACCAAACACTAATTGCAAGAGCTAGAAGACAATTCGGAAATATCAAATGTTAAAATTCTAAACCATTTATAATAACGATTTTTAAATTAAAGACTAAAAAATAGATAATAGTTAAAATAATGTCCTCTTTTAGATTAAGAGAAGAGAGAGGAATAGTTGTAATGATATTTAAGGATTTATTTATATTTTGAGATGTATTTGTGATCCCTAGATTAGAGTTATTATTATAGCTTAACTATTTAATAATACACTCACTGGCCAATAAATTAGAAACCTTTGAGATTTGCATTTAAATGCGTGCTAAGTGGGATTTTTTTTGTTATGATGTGGGTTCCACGTGGTTAGAATGCTAGTATAATTAGGGCGTAAGAGTCCTTTTCGCGATGAATGAAGTAAAATGGCAAAAACGACAGATCTTTTACCAAGGGGCTTATTGTTGTTGCCCGTTTAGCAGATCCCTCGATTTCGAAGACGGCAGATCTCACTGGTTTTGTCAAAAACAGCCATATCAAATGTTTCCAAAAGTTGAAATCAGAACTCACCGTCCTTCTCTAGAAGACGTAACTGTTTCGAGCACATTATTCCAAGAGCGTGATCGGCGGCGTCTCCGACGAATTGTACGGCAGAACAGGGACTCTACTGTAATTCAACTGACACAAATAGTCAACCAAGGCTCTTCCCAACAGATTTCAACTCGAACCATGAGCAGAGAATTGCAAAGGATAGGAATGCATAGTTGAGTGACTGTGAGAAAACCACTCGTTTCTGCCTGACAAGGAAAAATTCATTTTCAGTGGTCTCGGAAAAGAAGACACTGAGCATCTGAGGATTGGAAACGGGTGATGTGATCGGATAAATCATGCTAGACCATTTATTGCACCGATGGAATACGTCGAATTTGGCGAGAATCCCACTAGGCCATGAATCCATCTTGCCTTAGTCACCCGGTGCAAGGGTCTGGAGGGAGTATCATGATATAGAGCATGCTCTGCTGGCAAGGAAGTGGTGCCCTGGTGTTTCTCGAGGGTTTACAAACAGCCATGCAATACCTAGATATACTGGCAGATCAAGTGCACCCCGCAATGTTGCATTTTTATCCTGATGGCTATGTCTGCTTCATGGGTGATAATGTAACTATACATAGTGCCAGGAGTGTTCAAAATTGGTTCGCTGAGCATCAGTCTGGCTTCCTACACCTTCCCGGTCCACTGCATAACCTGGATCTTAACCCCATAGAAAAGGTGTGGGATGTGGTGGAAAGACTCATCCGACAGCCTTCTCTTCTTCCAACTAACTTAAAAGATCTAAAAAGCTGCATAGCCAATGCATGGTATTCTCTGGATATAAATGCAATTCCGAAGCTTGTAGACTCGATTCCCAAAAGAATCAGGGTAGTTATCCGTGCAAAAGGTGATCCAATAAATTATCGATCTTGGGATTCTAATTCATTGGCTAGAGAGTGCAATTGACATAAAATAATAAATAACTCGGTGATTTCAACAAAAGATATGTTTTCAAAACCTGTCAACAATTAAAGCATTTGAAATCGTTTTCTTACTAGCATTCTTTTGTTAATTTTAATTTAAAAATATTTGGTAAATAATATCACGGTAATAATAAACGATATCAGATGGTTTACAATAAAATATATATGATATATAAAGAATTAGGATTGCAGCTCTAACTAGGAAATGATAAATTCTTTCATGCAGAATTTTATAGCTTCCTTTTACAAATTAATCATGAAACTACCTCTTTCTTGTCACAACAATGGGTCATGTTGAACAGAAGTCTAAAAGTTTCCCTGATTCAAAACCAAATTTCAGATCAACTGCACAAATATATTTGATATTTACTAAAGCTGCAGAACGAAACATCTTCTCAATGGCATGGGGAGGAAAATTAAAGAGATGAAAGTGCTCATCCCGCCAACTCACACGTCACTCCTGTTCTTTGCTAATTGTTCACAACCGTTAATCTGCCCAAAATAATATTAACATAGCTTCAAAGTGAGATGTAAATGTAATATAATATTATATATTGTCAAAGTCGATTCTCAAGCTCGACCCCCCCCCTTTTTAATCTACATATTACCGATTTTTTTTCTTAAACCTTTATATTTTTCCTTATCCATTCTATTTTTTACTTCATATTAATTATGTCATCGTATTCTTTCTTTCCGTTGCTTCTTTTCTGTTTGCCATGGCTTTTATCAGTGTGGATGGATTTTTTTCTTAATTAAGTAAGTCTATAAGGAAAGATTTCCTAGCCGAATTTTTTGCCGAAGAGATCTGATGGTCGAAGAGGCATGCTAATATTTAAATTAGAAAAATCTAACTCTAAGAATCAAGATAAATTTCATAAAACACTTGTCGCGAGGATTTATATGCAGTGTCAGTGTACAGGGATTTTCTATATACTAATTATTTTTTGTAAATTAATTTCAAAAATATTACAATTGGAAAACGTAAAGTGGAACTTTCATTAAGAGTTAAAATAAAGGAACAAAAATTTTATTGTGAAATAAATCATAAATTTAGGAAATATTTTTCCCATTAATTAATTATACGAAATGCGTTCAAATCCCCCAAATACTCGTTTCTGCTTGACACAAACTGTAATGACGTAATTTAGTTTTAAAATCCTGGACAAAAACTCGGACAGGATAAAATTAGTTCCTGTCGTCGTCCCGGTATAGGAATAGAGCCTCATCCCCTTGGTCTAGGCGTCCCGGTTCGGCATAATTGTTCTTCTTCTGCTTTCTATTTGTGAGGTTTGTGAATATTATCCCCTTTAAAAGGTGTTTGTTCAAGAGAATGTGATGGATGAAGTAGCTAAGTCGTATTCTTGATTCTAGTTTGCATTACCTAAAAAACGAGAGGTACTCTCTAGACTTAAATCACTGACAGGTCTGTCAGCTGGCTTATCATGTACCATAAGTAACAACAACAACATCTAATTCCTAGTTTACGGGCAGATATAAAATTGTGTTATTGTAAACATATTTTTTCAATTAAATTTGTTCCATATATATTAAACTTTTAGGTAAAAGCCTTACTTTCCAAGAAAGGGCATTTCACTGCAATAAGCAATTTCGTTGACAAATCAGCTGTGAAATTCTATTATATAAATAAGGAAAGGGTTAAAAAGCATTATTTATAAATATGAGAAAGTTATTGAATAATATTGATTTAAACTCAAAGAGAAATTTGATTTCAGAATTAAAATTTAAAGAGGCTTGCAATCAACTAAAATGAAGTAATCATATCCTGACGACACATCACGAACAACGAAATTTTAAATTGATAATTGTTAAAACTATTAAATATGCAATTATGCTGCTTTATTCTAAATAGTTCATGCTTAGTAAATTTGATGTATCCTTACGATGGCAAATATTAAATTCCACTAGCAGGAAGTGGTTATGATTAAATATTAGTTTTGTTATTTATAATGTAATAAACAGAGTGAGATACTTCCTTTTGAATTCTTTTTTTCATTTTATATATTTAGTATTCTAATATCAGAGCACTTTCAATGAATGTTTCATTATTGATTGGGCATTGATATTTCCATTATAATTTACTGCAGAATTCTCAAAAAAGTACTTTGACCGAAAACAATAAATTTATATGGATTTAAATAAGTTCGATACTGTATAAAATTAATATTTTTTATTATGTATCATTGTCTGCAATTTTGCCTGCATTTTGATGCATTTTAACTTCATTTTTGCAAGAAAAATACAATGGCACACATGGCAAAACAGAATCTTTTTTTAAATAAATTATAGAAAATATAAATTGGCTTTAAATAGTATTAGGTTTTTATAATGAAGTCATTTCATTCTTAAGTAATTAGCTGATTCAAACGGTTTATGCTTTAAAAAAGGAGAAATAAATAACCTTTTTGAAAAGTCCTAATTTGTAATAATAATTAAAGATTTCTCTTTCTCAATGGAAGTTTTGAAAAATTTTTAAGCGTGATTCTTTGGGATAATCTTTATTTCGCAGGGAGCTTTTTGTTTCAATAAGTACTTCATGGTGTGTTTTTAAGTTAGACTTTTTATATTTTTCTTTCGCCGATGAATGCCTCCTAACTTGGAATCTCTAGAATTCCCTGTCGGTTGAATGGATATATGTGAAAATGTTTATTAAGGAAATATATTGTTTACATACAATACACAGAAAAAGAAACTATATACAACATTATGATGGTGAAGGAGATGCTCGTTTTTGATGTATGAATAAGTGATTTTTTTTTGAAACTAGCAAATTCTGGAGAAGAGATTGGTTAGGACGATGAGACAAAAATTTATTCAGGGCTTGGTTCAGACGAGATCAACTTCTAGTTGTCTTGCCGGACACGCACAAGTTTTCTAATTTTGACCCTGGACATTATATTTCCCATTACGTTGATACACCTTATTCTTTGAAGGCCGTGGTTGGGTTTTTTGAGATTGAAAGATGTACTGAGAGAGCACCTAGTCGCAAAATGAAGTAGATCGTCTACTTCACCGCAGCTATATTTATCCGATCCTTTAACGTTGAATCGTTTGAAATACGATGGTAAAGGGCCATGGACAATTGTAAAGATAATGCCAAACCTGTTCCAAGGTGATGGGTTAAAGTAGACGGGAGATAATTTTATAAATGTTTCGGCCAGTTCAACCATTGCTTATTCTTCTTCCCCTCACTGTAGGCTTAATTTATTTAGAATACTTTTAAGATGGCTTCTGAATGCTGGATATTGAACGGGTGTACCTATAGAAATATCCTGCTTGGCCAAGGAGCCTGCGACCTTTTTACCGTTGTGGTCCACATGTGCTTTAACCCATCCTACCTTAATAGATGACTGTCAAAGCAAAATGACGAATTTCCTGTATAATCAGGCTTAATAAATTACTTTTTGATTTGTGTAGAATACTTTATAAATTCTTTAAGGAATCGGCCACTAAGAAACATGGTTTAATTTTCGAAAATAGAGTATTATGCGATCATTTGAAATCGAAAGCAATATATATACATATTCAAATGCATTTTCCATACATATTTTTGAATTTACACTTTTTATTAATAAAATGGTTGTGAATCAACGGTTGTTGTGATACTTTTCTTTGTTGTGATTATGGGGCTGACAGAATAAGGACTTACTTGTTAAGAAGATTGTGAATTTTATTTTACAAATTTTTAATGCCTGAAGTGCTTTTATTTAATCTATTTACGCATAAATTTTTTTAAAAAAAATATATCTAGATATTTTTTTAAAAAAAATTACATTTTGCTAACATAGTGTCATCTTAAAACTAACAAAATTATAATTAAACTTTAAAATTATTTTTACGAAGTTATTGATGTATTGTAAAGGCTTTTTATAAAAACAGTAACTTAAAACAGAAATGTATTTAAACTATTATGTGATACTAAAACTATAAGCAATTAGATTGCTTCTATTTTATTCTCAATATTTTTTTAACTTTTGTCCCAGAAAAATTAAATTTTTACCATTTTTATACATTTTTGGTAAATTCGTATTAGACCGTCTTCGCCAATAGTCGCCAACGGTTTAGTAACGGATTGGCGATGAATTTAAATTAGGCGATAAAGATAACATTATTGTCAGATTGCCATAATTGGCAGCTTAGCAACTCATTGGCAAAGACTTCAAATTTGGCGATAAAGGTGGACTGTCTAATACGTAAGTACCACATTTTTTCTTCGCTATTCAAAAAGAAATAAATTGAGCGACTAAAACGTGGAATTTATGTTTCTATTATTACAAAAAAATAGTATAAGATCATTAATTGGGTTTTTTTTTTCAGTTTCAGAAGGAAAATAAGACCTTATGCTAATTTGGTTAATATCCATTAAGTAACCACTTGTAAATTTATGGAAAATTCTTTCTCTTCTTCATTCGGAGCGAAGGGCTCCCTTTTATTTGTTTCAACCCTGCGTTGACTCAAGAAAATAAGAGCCTCTGGGAGTCAATTAGATAAATTGTTCCTCAAAATGCATGAATTATCTTTTTTTCAAGACAATTATCCAAAAAAAGGTTACAAAAAAATTAATTAAATTCACTAAGCGCTTAAGAAAAAGACTTTGTGTGTGAAAATAAAGAACAGAATGTAATAGCAAATACAAAAAAATGCTTGATATAATGGAATTTGAGCATAGTTTTTGTATTTAAAATTATTCATTATAATAATTGTAAGTTTTCGAAAAATGAAAATTTTCCTTATTGGTTACATTGGGTTAGAGAATTAAAGATTTTTCGGAATTGTCATCTTGCTCACCTCACAGCAATAAGATCGTAAAAATGTGTCAGAAATTGAGGTCATGGATCAATAAAATCTCAAAGTATCGCCACAAACAAAGATTGATTGAGGCAGGGAAATAATTAATGGATAGTTCTCCTAATTCCGAAATCAAAGGTTAAAAATATCTGAAGTGTTTTTTTATCAAGAGAGAACATGATGTTGTTTTGGTTTGAGGTTTTTGTAGCTATAAAATGTACCCGTAAAATATCAGCAACTTATCGCTTTTGAGGCATTAATTTTTCGTTTTTAGAGTTATTCGAAAAAGATTTAAAAAAGTATCACATTCGACTACTTACACTAGATTAAAATTACAATTTGGCACATTTACCGGCATTTACCAGATTCTCATGTCTTGCCAATAAAAAATTGGATTGTAATAAGTTATCTTGTATATATCTGTCTCTATATATGTGTATGTCTGTGTTTTTTTAGCTGACAGAAAAAGTTTTGATCCTTAACGATTTAGATATGGGAAAAACACTATCGTTTTTTTTAAAATATTGAAGCATTCGTTATCAGATAGCCATGCGATTGTTGAAAAGTGATTAATGACATAAGTTAATTAAGACAATCAATGACTTAAAAGGATATTCTCACAAGGTAACATAAAATTTGCGATAGTAGATTTCAATTTTTATTCTTTTTTTAAAGATCATTTTTCTCATTTCTTTTTTATCTTAGATAAAAACGAAAATTGCTCATATAAAACCATAGAAATATAGAAAACTCTACATAAAATTAAATTTTAATGCAGATTTTTGCAGAATGAAAAACAATTCTAGTATTCGATCTGCAGTACATATGTTTCTAATTCATACAAAGAAAAAAAATGTATGCCGAGACAACATTGCTAATGAAAAATACTTTAATGCTATTCATACTCTTTAATACTGACTTCAGCCTTTTTTATAGAACTATAAAATTCAATTTTTATCATGTCAGAGCATGATGTTGTTTTAGGTAGGGCGTTTGTGGTGTCAACAAAAATCCATAGAAAAAATGTAAAAAATCCGTAAGTGAAAAATAAAAATTTTATTATCTGCACAAGCATCTCAAAAAACCAGCTTTTATTATCGTGATGCCATCCCATTTACAAAGGCCCTGATTAAAAATAAATAAATTAACGACTACAGCAAATAAATCCTAGAAAAATTTTATTTTGAGCACGTGATTATATGAAATGAAATAAATAGGAAATGCGATATTTTTTTAAACTATAAATGCAAGACAAAGTTTTTTTTATATCGTTTGCAATACTAAAGTGACTCGTTCAGTGAAACAATTAAAATGAATAAAAATATAATTGAACTTGCACGAACACGTGATGCTTGGACGCTCAAGAAATTATATTCTGACATGATACACTGAAACATGCATAGCTGATTTCATTTTGATCTTTGTTTCTTTTTTCCCCTATTTTTTATATCAAAGCAATTTGCTTAAACCTTGAAGGAATAGAGTCTTTAAAAAAACAATAAAGCAAGACTCACTTAAGGATTATTTTAACTTAGATAGTAATTTATTTAAAAATTAAATTTCATGAAAGTAACTACCAAGTGCGAAAGATTAACATCACTCGCGAAAACTTAATCAATGCTTTAAAAATTTTGTCCTACTAACTTGCTAAAGTGCTTTTTAATCCTTTATTCATTCAACGTGTTTGGCGTTTTTTACGCTAAACAAAATAAGAAGAGGAAAGATCATTAATAATAGAAAAATGATTAATAAATTCTCAACCAGTCCTTATCAAACAACTCGAAATTAGGCACGAACAAAGTGGATAGTTAATTTATTTTTTTAAATCGACCGTTAAATAACAGAATGAGAAGAAACTTACTCTTCAACTTCTTCTTTTAATTACCCGAAATTGTGTACAAACAAGCGAAAATTGAAATACAGTAGAGAAAAAAAAGAAAAAATCTCTAGATCGATTGTATTGAAGCTTGTAAATTTGTCTTACCATCATTAATTATAACAGCTTGTGTAAATGTAGTTGTCGTTTTATTTTGTTCTATTAAATACTTTTCTCTAAAGTTTAAAAAGAATTCAGATGGATTATTAAAGATCTATATCAGAAAGCAAAGCCGTTATCTTGTTTTAGCGTTATCTTTGATGGGATAATTAGGGTCGAAATATTTAAAATAATATTAGAAATATCTGATTAATACGAATAAGATTAATCATAATCAGGGGAAATAAAGAAATATAATACCTTAACTAAAGAAGTGTTTTAAGGTGAATAAATAATTCATATAGACCCCCCTTTATTAACAAATGATGCCATAATAAAAATGACTAATGTTTTATACCTTATTGTAGAGATTACTGATTTCAATTTTGTATTTTATTTCTGTGTTATTTTGATGACATAATTAGACTCAAACTATTTAAAACAATATTAGAGATATCTGATGTATTTGAATAAGATTAATCATAATTAAGAAGAATTAAAAGTAAAAGTAAGAATTAAAAGACCAGAGCTAGAAAACCATTTTACAGTGAATAAATAATTCACATATATATATATATCAATGATTATTAAGAAATGCCCAATGTTTCATGCCGTTTTACAGACAATGATGTTTCCAACACTGTTTCTTGTTTAAGTATTATTTTTTGATTACATAATGGAGGTCAACATATTTAAAACAGTATTAGATATATCCGACAAATACGAATAAGATTAATCATAATCAAGGGGAATCGAATATATAAGACAAGAACTAGAACACCGATTAACAGTAGATAAAGACTTTATATATATTCATTATATTGTTTTTGTTACTTATGTCACTTTACATGGACAAGTCTTCCACTGATAAAGCATCAGATTTAAAACGAAAGGGGCCTCTCTTGTTTTTGAAGTAGCACGAACTAGGGTCAAGAGTACGACTTAGCTATACTCTCACCACATTTTCTAGCACAACCCCTTTTTACAAGGGGGCACAGTCACACATCTCACAGATAGCACTAAAAAAATAACCATGCTCTAACCTAGGACTCGAACCTGGAACTTCCAGAACACGACGAAGACCCGCTACCTCTGTGCCAGAAAGCCGGCATATCCATTATTATTAATGCATGATGCCTCAATAAATGTGCCTAAAGATTTATATTTTGTGGCAGACAGCATTCTTTTTTCCTGGCTTGTGTTTTTAAATATATAAAAAAAATAACATTATATTTCTAAATGGAAATGCAATCCACTGCTTTAGGTCAATTGATGAGTCAATTCGTTACTATATTACTGCTAAAATTCCTTGTTTTGAGAAATACATACTCAATAACATCTAACGATATTTTCTTTAAGGAGTCTAAAAGAAAGAAGCTAACAAAGGTAGTAAAGCACTGCCGAAGTTAATATAAGATAGTACTTGAAGAAATCAACAGCGTATAGCCAAAGAACGAATTGAGTAACAGAACAGCACCATATCACGCAAATTGCAAGTATATATCTTCCCCCACAAGCACATACAAGGAGGGAGTTCATTCACCTCACTCAGAATTCTCCTCTTTATTGCCTTCTTATTATATCTTAAACAAAATATTGAATTCTCTTGAGGGAATATTGAATCTTGATTCTTATTAGAGGTATCACACTTTTTCATATAAATATGAGAATAGAAGTTGTTAAAAAAGGCAGAATGCATGGACATTCCAAAAAAATTTGTTTGATGTTTCTGTAAAATTCCCTATCTTGATTTGAGAATGCTTTACTGTGAAGCAATGATATAAATAGGTGACAATATATAATTTTTTATATCTAGCATCAGAATATAAATATATATAGAGAGAATATAAAATATAGATTATAGTATATAGAGATATAGAATATAGTATATAGAGATATAGAATATAGTATGTAGTTTATAGATATATAGAATTTAGTATATAGATATCATAAAGAATATAGATTTTAATGTTTATCATTAGAAGAATATAGCTTTTTCTCTCGAATTTAAGCATTCCTCAAGATCGGGTCATCCCGAAAAATTGCTGAAAAAGCTGTATAACCAAATGTTCGCTATCACTTCATTTTTCTCAAATATAAACATGTGAAAATCTAGTGTTCAGATAGTAACTCTTCAGAATTGCCACTGCATCATCTGTCGAAATTTTTAAATCTTTATTTAAATCACGCTGTTTTAACAGGAATGCATGCGGGAGATCAACGGTACATACATTAAACCAGAGGTGAGGTGTGATCTGATCTTCAAATACCTTACTTACTGGAATGGGTCGAGAAATGGAGCGATATAATATGTTATCACACATCATTGTGGCATAGAATGACAGTGAATGTCCAATTCAAGGTTACCTATCGAACAAGTAAAATTTAAGTTGTTCACGAAACAAAAACTATGTACGTTTCCTAATGCCAAAATATGTCTCCGATAATACTGCTTTTCCATAAAAAAATACACAAGTATTAATTACTTATGTTTTTTTATAATAAATACAAGTAGAATTATTTCTAAGACATATTGAAAAAATGTAACATTTTATATGACTACTGATGTCCCTTCCTCTTTGCAATTAAGTACAATGAGGGAACTTTTAAAATAAGTCGTTCCACTTTTCAATACAAGCATCATTTATGTGTTTGATGAATAGTGATACATATGGTTTTGAAATTATTTATGGAAAAAGTTTAAGTTGATATCTTTGTACAAGTTTAACAATCATTATAATCGGCAATTGTTTTTCTCTATTTTTCATGGCTGAATGAGATTAGGTTTTTCAAAACATATTCATTGATTTTCGTTCTTGTATTTTGATTTTTCAATCGACCTTCTACTTACTGAATTGTTTAAATCAATATGTAAACCTCACACGGTTTTCCGGCTTCCTGGCACAGATGTAGAGCGTCTTATTCATTTTCTGGGCGTCCCTGGTTCGAGTCTCGATTCGGCCATGGTTGTTCTGTGTGCTATCTGTGAGTTGTGTGAATGTCCCCCCGTAAAAAGGGTTTGTGCAAGCGAATATGGGTATGTCATCCTCATATGAGCTAGAAGTTTGACTTCTGCCCTTTGGGGCTCTGGGGTCCATACTTTCAGAAGCTACTACACCCTTCTTTTCGTTGTAAAGTGGTCCCGAGATCATCATTATCAACCTCACACGGTTTAATATATCCAATAGATATAAAATATGTGCGAGTTTACTAAAATACATAATTTTTGGGCTGAAAAGGCTTAGTTATAAACATTTATCTGTATCTTAAAAATGAATTCTTTAGTTATGGATTAACTTCATTTTAAAAGTTTCTGGTTCGTAACAGGTGTTTACTATTCAATCATTATGGGATACATAGCTTTTTCCGAGAAGATAATTGTTAATACACATTCTTTTTTATTGTTTTCTGAACATTCGATTAATTTAGATGCTGGATACTGTAAGCATTCATATTAAGTTTAAAAAAGTGTCTTCTTTTTTCTGATTGTTTTTAAGAGGATTATTTAAATTTTTTGTTCATTTCATTCTAATTAACTAATGCCTTACTGAACAATATTTTATTTCAGTTATCATTCTGCTATAATTTCATTTCATGCTGAACTTGAATCAAGTTTAAATTTGTTTCAGGTAAATCAATCACAAAGTTTTTTTTTTTAAAAACAAACTTTTTTCATTTTGATATTTTTTTAAAGTAAAAAGCAGTCGTCTGAGACAAGAGTGGATGGGGGGGTGAAGAGATTGTTTTACTTTTTATTCCGGGATACTTTATAATAAATGAAGCATACGGAAGTGGAGATAGACTTGAAATACTGCGGTCATACATTTACCCTGCAAAGCCCTCGGGATTTAAAGAAGTTACTTTGGAACTCGATTGCAACTTTTTTTTTTCTTGTTTCCACATGGAACAATTTATTCTTCCATGACTTGTTTTTGTTAAGAAAAAAAATCAGAAATGAACGAAACAAGAATTAAAAAGCGTCTGTGCGCACCGTCATCCATGCGAGATAAAATTAAATATTTTTTCCCGGCAAAACTTAACCTGCATTTATTTATTTAAGAGGGATGGAAATATTCAATTAACTTCCACATAGCTAACGATGCGGTTCATAGCTCGATATTATTTCTTTCTGTTCATTTTGTCACAGCTAACTACTTCCTTATCACTGTTAAACTTGTACTCATTTTCTAATAATCCCATTATTTTAGCATTTTAGGGTGAAATGTTCCATGCCAATTCAATTATTTTGAGAGAATTTTTTTTCGTTAATGATAAACTTTGGAAGCATATTGCTACATGCGAATGCTTTAATTCTTTTAATACTTTTTTTTAAACTTTCTAATAAGAAATCGCATCCGTTTTCTTAAAGGAATGAACCTGTGATTAGTTTAATCAAGCGTTATTAGTGACAACGGAATCCTTACTTTCAATGCTTATTTTTATCGCATGGGGGTACTCATTGCTAACTGACTTAGTAAGCGAAACTTGGTAAACGCAGACAATATTTTGCTCAATTCCGATGCACAAATAGTGTCTCATCATTAATAAGAAAAAATAGAATTTAGAATCAATTCTTACTAAAGAAGATGCAAGTAATCAAATTATGTAAATATATTTTGATACTTCTGCAATCGTTTTATTCTAGAAAAAAATTGTGTGTGTGTTTTTAAACTAAAGAAGACATCTAGAAACAAATTATATGCTTATTGGCAGGGCATTGAATTCGCTTTAATTTAAAAGGATACACAATTTTTGATACATATTTCTAGTAAATATATATTGAAATTACATATAAATTTAAAAAATCACAAAAATAGTCTATATTTATTTAATTTAAATAATGTGATTTTTAATTATTAAAAATAAGAGCTCATTTCATTTTTTACATGTCAGAGCATGATGCTGTATTTAAAATGAGGCGAAAAATTAAAAAAAAAGTTTTTATCTGCACGAGCATCTCAAAAAATAAGCTTTTAATAGCATGTTATCATTACATTTACAAAAGCTCTGATTTAAAAAAATAAGTTAACTCAAGTTAAAATAAGTAACTAAAGTTACTAATTAATTGAAACAATTAAAATGAATAAAAAGATTAAAAGGAAATCTGCTATACATATTTTAACGTATCATGTCAGAACACCTTTTCTTGAACGGCCAAGCGTACTCATGCAAGTTAATTATGTTTTTATTCATTTTAATTGTTTCATTGAATGAGTCACTTTAGTTTTGCAAACGATCCAAAAGGTTTGCCTCACATTCATTGTTTAAAAAAACATCACATTTCCAGCTTATTTTATTTCATATAAACACGTGCTCAAAATGACATTTTTCTAGGTTTTATTTGCTGTAGTCATTAACTTATTTTTTTAATCAGAACTTTTGCAAATGTAATGGCAACGCATTATTAAAAGTTGATTTTTTGAGAAGCTCATGCAGATAATAAATAATTTTTTTATCTGCTAAAAAATTATTAATTATCAGATAATTTTTTGCCTACGGATATTTGTTGACACCATAAGACCTCTATCCCAACACAATATCATGTTCTGACATGATAATAAAAACATGATTTAACTTGCACGAGCATGTGGTGCTTGGCCGTTCAAGAGATTATGTTCTGCCATGATACATTGAAATATGCATAACAGATTCCATTTTAATCTTTTTATTATTTAAATACTATTAATTTCAGCATTATCGCAATACATTTTTGTTATTGTTTTCATTAATCTTAAATAATAATGTGATGCCTACCAAGGGAAAAATAATTATTTAAAATAATAATATTACGCATTCAACTTGAAAAATGTGAGTACCAGCAAAATTTTTGGATAAAATAAATATTAGTATTTTAATTTCTTTTCTTAAATCATAATAAAATGTCTTGATTTGTTAATGAATATCTTAAATGGAATATATCTAATGATCTGAATCAATTTTTTCTTGCTTTAAATTTATGTATATTTTAAAATAATTCAAACAAAAGGATAATTTCTGAAAGTGTAAGCACAAATGACGTCTCCGATTCATATCTAAGGTATTTGTAAAAATGAATGAGTGAAATAACGATATAATATAGGCCAAAGCTAATGTTAAGTCTTAAGAGTCATCACAGGTCCCGGTACATATCCTCTAAAACAGCCGTCCCACCACCGATAGGGACTAATCAACTCCACGTTAATTATGTACGCATTAGGGAGGCGAGTACTAACCACCATACCAGAAGTTCTTCATTGTTTTTGGTTTCTACCTCCAGGAGATATTAGAAAGGGCAAAATAGAAATTGATTTGTTTTTTCTGTACAATGGAAATGAAAGAAAACTCTGCTTTAAAGAAAATGAAAGCTAATCCTTCGGTAATGTTTTATATTTAGCAGTATTCCAGAGATGCACAATTTTTCACAAAACTAATTTTCAAATCTAATAGCGTAATTCAAATCCTTGAACTTCTTGGTTCTGTTGTCCAATATATGGATATGAAATGTGTATGATTTTAGATATTTATTTAACAAATTATTAAGATAGTTCCTTTCATTAATTAGTTTAATTAATTTTTAAATAAATCTAGATTCTTGCAATATTACAAATTTAATAAAAATTTCTAATAAGGCATTTCAAGCAACAATTTTAAATTCTTAATCTTTGAAATTGAAATGATTAATTTTAATTCTGCACTTAAATTTTAGGTATAAATTTTTTCAATCTTTACATTTAAAAGCACCGAAAGTCAATAGAAGATTCTTTCAAGAAATAAATTATTTAGAATCTATTTCAAAATTCCTTGCTTGTCTTAGTTAATTCAAGAATATCCTCTAATATATCACAAAGAATAAATAGAAGAAGAAAAAACAGATAAATTGAATGATATGGATAAAAAACAATATTTATATAGCTAGAATTACTTTTTACAATTTTTTTCTGTGAAGATTGTTTTTTTATGCGTATAAAAAGCAAATTCGATCTGTAAACGCATGATTTTCGCAGTTTTCTTAGGGAAATTCAAACAGCCCTTCTGGGATTCTTTGTACTTTAAGTACCCCATCCCTACCCTTATATAGTAAAATAAATCGTCTATCGTCTCTACTGTTGATTGTATATTCTCCAAAAGTCAACTGAGCTCACTTCATCAGCAAATATAAAGCAAAATATAAAGCAAACATTCTTTCTTAAAACAAAATAACAAGTAAAACCTTAGAAGATAAATGTTTATTTGGTATCATTCAAAAGGCAGTTTAACTCCACCATAAAGAATGATTGCTACGATGTGCAAACAATGCATTGTTAAATTCAAAAATAAACAGGAAACTTATTTATCTATCTGTCTGAAATCATACTATATAGTATTTCATTTATTTATAAAAATAGTTGGTTTTGTTTAGTTGCTTATATTAACGTCACGTTTTAAAGCAACATTAAGGCTGTTTTGGGATGGACCTCATAATTTTGAGTCATGGACAGTCGCCAAGGACTACACCTAAGCTGGAATCCCCTTTCTCCAAGTTTCCACATCCCACCAGCGGAAGGGCGTTTGATCCTGACTGATTTAATGAGCGCAAAATCAAAAAAAGCAGAGGTTCTTTGAAGGCCCCAAACTTGAACCGGGTTCTACAAAATGTTTCGCATATTAACTTAAAATTTATGAAGTATTTAGATTTTGCTTTTATACGCCTTTCCAACCAAAAGAGATCATCACCATAAATGTTATCTTGCCTCATCCAACCAGTTTATTACCGAATAATATGAATCAAAACATTATTTCTTTTAAAAGACTAGACCATGAGAGAAATAATGTATACGTAATTCAATTTAAATTCCCATTTGGAATAGTATTAATATATAGTGCAAATATAATCAGTCATATATTGATAAGATTCGTATACATAAATTAATATTTCAAAGGATTATTTAATTATATAATTATTGATTTAAAGTAAATGTCAACTAATCACAACATTTACATGCATGTCTTAATTAACAGCTCACACATTTTGAGTAATCCTTTTTTAAAGTTATCTATCGCCCAATTATAATTTGATTAGTTTCCTTCCAAGAATACAATTACAAGTATTATGACTCCATATACAGTTTTGGGTATAACTGACTTAGAAAGTCTATAGAAATTGCTTCAGTCACAGATCTTACTGCAAAATATTATTTATTTTTAATTTCTCAAAAGATAATTGGGAAATTTCAGAAACGTATGCAGCTAAATATTTATTTCCGAGGATTTACATTTATGATTTGTAAAATTATTTAACTGGTAAATGAACAAAAAAAATTGCTGAAGCAAGCAAGTATTTACTCTAAATTATTCTTCAATTTAGCGGCTCAAGAACCAATATATAATCTATATAATTCCAATAAAATGCTCACTTTCCCTTTAAATTTATTAGAGAAAATAATTTTCAATAAATATTTCAAAATTATCTTTTTGTAATTGTGCTTAAAATGTAAAATTAAACTTTAGAAAAATGAAAAAAAAAATCAAATGGAATAAAAAGTAGAATCTTAAAATTTTAAAAGAAATAAAAGCTTTATGTTACATATATTTTTCAAGCATTGCAAAGTATTATTCCTCTAATCTGATTATCAACATTATCTAGATTCTTGAACACTTCTTTGACACAAAAAAAAATTATTCATCTAATGAAACCTTGTCTAATTTAAGAAAAAATATAATTAGACACCATCTTATATATTTCATATTAAAACATAAAATCTTAGTAAAAATTTGTTTAAAAGTACTCATCTTCTTTATTTCTTTTATAATTTTATAAAATCATTTTTAAAGCTCAATAGTCTGTCTTCGGATATACAAGTAACAAGAATTCATATGAAAGAATTTAGTTTTGCTTACTATTCCATACCATTTACTACTGCAAAAAGCAATCTACTTTTTCATGAAAAATTGTAAAAGAATCTATAGAGAAAATACGGACATGATGTTGTATACGCAAAGAAGACTGAGTACAAGACCTAAAGATCTTTCGCTCATAGAGTTAAATCGTTGTCCATTTGATGAAGAAGCAATTTTAGTGACAAAATGAAATCATTGCCCATTTGCGTCAAGAAGCATTTTTAGGTAACCAAATTGATTCAAAACCGAAATATTAATAGAATAGACAAGATTGATTGTTTCAGATAGAAGGAACGGAATACATTGTTTCAATTAATTCTTTGAAATTCCGAGCCTGAATTGTGGTAACATGAATAACTTTAATATTTAACCGCCATGTTTTTCAAGAATAAAAATGACAAATACTGATTTGAATACATCAAAAACAATCTTGTTTCTTGAAAAATTTTGCAGAAATAGATTGAAAATAGTTACTAAATGCTGCTTTTTTCAATTTGAATCATTTTCTAGAAAAAAAAATGAATTGCATTCACTAAGTTGTTTGATTCAAAAAGGAAAAAAAATGAAAGTAATGAAAATCATGTAATATATTAAAATCCAGATATATATATATATATATATATATATATTACTTTCAGTAGCTTTTCTCTATTTACAAACATAAATAAAAAAGAGGAAAAAAATCGAAGGATATAAAAAATCATTTTATCCAAAATGAAATAATTCCAAAGATATCTACAAAATCTATGTTTTTTAAAGGTGATCTGATACCTGAAGATACCTTTATCTTACGTCTTCTTTAAATCTTAAAATGAACATTTTAAAAGCTAAATGAATGAATTAAGTTACATGTTCAATTTATAAGTTGACTTCTATTTTTAAAAAGAAATTTGTAGTCAAAATATTTTTAATTGATGAAAAGAAAACAAATGTAGTTTTGTTAATATATTTAAATTTACATTAAAATTAACCAAAATATAATTTAATATTGTCCGATATACGGTTAATGATTTTAATTAAATATTTATACGTAATAAATATTGACAACATATAATTCTAAGCACTTTACAACCCCACTATAGGATAAATTTTACAAATGACACAATTAATAAAATCAATATTCAGCATGGTAAATGCAAATAGTTTCATCATGCAAACAATATTTAAAAAATGTATTTCGACGAATGAATTTAATAGAAAAAAGTCCTTAAGAACTAATAATTCAAAGTTTTAGCAATTTAGGAAATATAAATTAAGAAAATAATAAGAAAATTAGAATTGTGAATATGAGTTTTTATAGAATTATTTCATTTTGTCGTCATAAATTATCGAGATTAGAATGATTTTAAATACATTTTTTCTATTAAGAATTCATTTCTCAACCTACTCCTAGTCAGTTTTAAAAAATCCTGGAAGTAGCAGGTTTTGTTAATATCGTTCTTCGGAAGCTTCCTTTTATATGGAAGTATCCTTTTCTTCAAATAAATTGGTAGAGAACCTCTTAGTAAATAATTGACTGTAATTGGCAATTGGATCTCCTCACTATACATCGTCAGGTTTCCTGACATTAATTTGGTTTCTGGGATTCTATTTATTTGAGATATGATACAATTGAGAAGCGAATGAGTTACATTTACTATCAAACAAAACTAATATAAATGCAAAAAAATACATTAATAACATTTTTATGTTTTCTTTTGAAGAAAAAGTTTAATCGTACCGTTAATAACATTTCAAATTGCATATTTGATAGAATAAAATAAAATAAAAACAAAACTTCGTCAATTTTTCAAAAACAGAAAATAATGCAATCATCATAAAATTCGAACTCAAAATTTTAAAGAATCCTCAATTTTTAGACCTGCTTGAGTTCAAAAAGCATATTTTTAATATCATCCTTTATTAGCTTCAGGAGTTGATATGGTACAATTTAAATAACTATGCCAACTTTCTGGCAAAGAGGTAGCACATTTTAGTCGTGTTCTGGGAGTCCCGCGCTCGAGTCCAGGTTCGGGCATGGTTGTGCTTTTGTGAGCTATCTGTGAGATACTGTGTGCCCCACTGTAAAAAGGGGCTGTGCAAGCAAATGTGATGAGTGTGTAGCTAAGCCGTACTCTTGCCCCTAGTTGGCGCTACTTCAAAAACAAGAGACGCTCTTTTCGGCTTAAATCTGCTACTCTATCAGCAGGGGGGTTGTCCATAAGCCAAATACCATAAGCAACAACAGTAACAGCAACAGATAAACTATGTCTATTACATTATGCAATTAAGAACTCTCATGTATGGGACTCTGAAAATAGAAATGTGCAAATTTATGATATTTTCTGCCTTATCCTGATCAATAATTTTACATGTGGAACAGTAATAACAACATTATCAGAGAGTATAGTAGAAAGTCTTGGGGCCCCAACTCCAGCTCGATTTCGTTTGTAATTGCGAAATGAATCGTTTTCAATTTTTGGCTGTCTGCTTGTACATAACATTGTAATAAAAATTGTTCTACCTTGGCGCAGACTGAATAGCTTAGAGTTAGAAAGCTCCGAAAAGAAAGCAATAGATAGCAAGTTCCTATTTGTGTGGATGAAAAAAAACCTAAAAGTTTTTTTTTTTTTAGTTTCTCTTATTTCTCGTTTGATCTAGAATGTTCTTATAATTTCCGAATCTTTCTAAATCTGAAAGATTCGAGTCCTTTCGTTCTGCGGCTAAAAACAGATGTAAGGTTCAGTTCCTTGAATAAAGTGTCAAGTTGATATTAGCAAGTGTTATCTTTAATTAACACACGACTAATCTAAGTTAACTTCTTCTACGCAACAATATAGCACATAAAATGTTTAAATGAGTGTAGATTACTATAATATTATCTTTTTAATGTTGTCTATATTAACAATTAAGCTTAGCTATTTTTCTCCTGAGTTTTTTTTTGACTTTTATAAGAAATATTAGAAGCTGAATTGAAATGTAGAAAATTTGAATAATCCAGAAAAGGAGTTAAAGCTTTTGTTATTGAAAAGAAAAAACAACAACAATCATTATTTTGTAATGACAATTTCCATTTTGGAATGAATAATTGTAGAAATACATAAAAATATTTTTAGGATTTAAATTGTGATTTCAAGCGTTCACTCTCTTCGCTAAACGAATGATGAAACATTAATTTGTTGAGTTTGAAAGTTGCCATGCAGAATTTACGCTATTTCTGGCTCCTTCCATTTACCACCTTCCATTTATCACCATTTTATGTTTCCTCTAAACAATTTCTTTCCACTGAATTTTCAGCATGTTGATGAATTTCTGAATGATAAATGATCAGAATATTGATGTTTTGTTTCGTGAAAAGTGTTTTCTGTTTTCCGATATCTAATGGGGCACTTCCAACCAGTCCGACCATAAATTAAATTCTTACAAACAATCAATTTCTTTCAAACTTAAAAAATAACTTCCTTTGGTTGTTAAATCAGAGATAAATTCTCCAGTTTGTTTAAACAAGCTCTAAACTCTTTCTGAAATGTAACTACTTTATGCAGTGTAATGAAAATAGAGCTACCTTAAACAACCCTATTATTTTCCTTAATTAAATCAATTAATTCGAATGGAGACATAAAACCGTGTAAACACCCTTTTAACGATTGAAAAGTAAACTTAAAATTATTTTCTGAAACTTAGTTTATTCGGGACTTTACAAAATTAGATGTTTCCTTGTTCTTCGTGTTTAACACATTTCTTAGAAGTACTTAAGGCTCCTTTGGATTTTAAGTGGCTTTTAGAAAAACTTCAAGAAAGAAAATAACATGACTTAAATTTCTGCTTAGTTATTTCATTTAGTTACTTAGTTAATAAAACTTGTTAAATGTGTGTTTGAAGAATATAAGAAAGTTTCAATTTTCAGAGAAATTCTTCATTTTTAGTAAAACCTATAGATAGATAGATAGATAGAGATAGAGATAGAGAGAGAGATGAATTTAAAATTCCAAGAATGTTTTATAATTGCTGTACAAATTTAATTGAATTTAAAAATTAATACAAAAGTGTTTTTTGATCTAGAAACAAAAATAAAATATCAAAATTTTGAAAAATACAATTTTTCGAAACATATTATTAAAGAAAAAGGAAAATTAAATTAATAATTGGTGCTGGTTTTTGTTATTTATTTACATTGTTTTATATCACGTAATTAATGACCATTTGGTAGAAATAAAAGGAATCATTGATAAGGAAAATTTCTTCCAATATTTAGTAATTGGGAAGATACATAGAATTATTTCTTATTTATCTATATGTCAGCGGTCTTTGGTAACCAATAGGTTATCTGGGAAAAAGAAGATAAAGTTTCTATTCCATAAAATATATAGCTTAATCTCAAAAGCTTTTCTAGTTAAACATTTTTAAATCCGGAATTTTTATAAATATATACTTTTTTTTCTTTATACAGTTCCGTTCATTGTATCTACTGTAAGTTCCACTTATTAACTCGTTTAAAATAAAGACAAAATATAAATTCAATTTTTATAATTCTTAAATTTTCTGGTTAAATAAAGGAATTTTAAATGCAATCTGTCTCATGTATAATATATATATGATATATTGTATCTATCATATTATATATTGATAGATATCTATCATATATATAATATTTCCTTATAAAGGTGAGACTTTATTAGCTGAAATTTTAGATACTTACAGAAATAAAAACATGCCTATTGTTGAAAAATAAGCCTCCATAATCAACCGTGGTAAAAAAATACATCCATGAAATATTAGCTGAATCAAAGAATGTATATTCCACATTTTTACAATAGTGAAATGTACTATTATAAAATAAGTTTAAAAGTACAGTTATAATACAAATAAAAATTTGTAATAAACTAACTGTATAATAATATTATACTACTGAGGAGAAAAGTTTTGAATTTTAAGACTTATATAACTTATTTTTTGCTGTTATCTTTTGGACAATAATGGTAGAAAAAAGTCAGAATTTTCTTAGAGTTCTCAAAAATGTATGCTGCTATCTTCCAAATTATATCTACGTAACATTTTGTAGTTCTAGATCAAATGATCTAACCTGAAAATCGTCAGGCATATACTTTTTGTTGGGGTAAAATTTGAAGTAAATTTAATACATTAAGTCATGATTATATTAAATGCAATAGTTTTAGAAAGAAAGTATTCATTACTCTTCAGACGCAATTCTTTAATTCTTAATAAATAAGTTTTTATGCTACTTTATTATCTATTACTTCAATTAGCGATGTTAATTGGTGCTCCAAAATATTTATGACGAAAGTAAAATTGTAAACATGTTTGAAAGTAGATTTAATGGTAAATTTAATGGTAAATTAATGAGACAACATATTTCTTAATCTGAAAATTTTCAAAATGCTGCTATAAAATTAATTATTTTTAAATTTTTAACAAATATTTTTTATTTGATTAATGGGACATTGGATACCAATTGTACAAGAATGCAAAAGTTTTTAAATAAAAGTACTGAATAGGCTTTTTTAAATAAAAATTTGATAAAAAAAATATGGTAACAGGACGATAATTTATTTCTTTTGGACTGATTTCTATTCAAAATCAAGTGAACTTAACAAAATTCTGTAAACTAATGAATTTTAGGATTTCTCCCGATCTTCAGATCATGGCAGGTCCATTAAACGCTATGCCAGCTAATCATTACCCCAAATGTATATGGCTTACTATTTATACGTTGACATTAATTTAATTTTTTAGATTTAATTTCTTAAATTTTGAAAAAATCCATTATAAACACAATCTTGGAATTAATTCTTATATACACAGAATGACACAAGTTGAATTGACGAAAAGCTGATGCAATTTTTATCCCTCTGACCTTATACCTTATACTTTCAGATTTTAAAAGGGATCTTCCACACATATCAATAACATGTACAGCTCGTGCAAAGGAATCCTAGGGATCTTTTAATGGCATTTGCAAAACTGGCTACTTTCTGTCCCTACACTTGGAGTGTGGGAAAGTAGCCAGCGATTAGCTGATTTGGCAATTTTACATAGCTTCTGTTGAATTAATTATTTAGAGCGATCGGAATGGATCAGGAAATAACAGAATTATATATATAAACTAGAGGTCACCAGATTTGGCTCGAATATTTTGATTTGTAGAAGATTTTTATAAGAAAAACGTACGATTTTCGTTAAAAACTTGCGAGGTTCGAAAAGGAAAGCTGTATCACCGTAGATATTTATTCAACATTATAAAATCATTTTAATTTTATTATGTATCTTTCCTCATACGCTTCCTAAATTGAGGTTTTTAAGTCACGCCGTAAGCAATTACAAAGAAAGGCATGTCCCATATCTATAATCTTGTGTCCCATAGTTTGGAGAGCTTTGCCTGAAATATCTCTTATATAATGAGCAATTAAAATTGGAAAATTCAAACTTCGGGGGTAGCATTTTATCTTTATAGTCAACACCAAATTATAGGATTACGTGCATGAACCAAACAGTGACTTGCTATCTAACGATCCACAAGCCTTTTATATCTTGATATTTAGCTGAAAAAAATTAAGCTCTTAATCCTAGTGTCATTCGGAGAAAAAACATTATTTTGAGTTAATAATAAATTTACTTCCCTATTCTCTAAATAATAATAAAGTAATTATAAAATTGTTGGATATGATAAAGGCGAAAGAGTTTTTCCTCGTAGAATTCACAAAATCTACACTCTGAAATCATTCTTGAAATCAAAAAAATTATAGGTATTAGATGCTTATTTTAAAAGTTAAATAAGAAATTAAATAAAAGTTAAATATAATATGTTCTTACCTTATATAAAGGTGGCAATGAAAAATAAAATAATTACATTAAACGAGTTTGACATTAACTGGATATAAATCAAAGTTTATAAAAACCTGTGATGTGGGAACCAAGGTTAAGTGTCAATTCCATTTTTTTGAATAATATTCCACTAATAATACCTACTCACACCTTGTCTCTAAATTAATAGTCATATTTTCTATTAATTTTAATTATAATAAGAATGTGTCTTCTAACTTCTAGTAGATGTCAATTGTAAATCTTATCTAAAAGGTAAATTGATTAGAATTCATTGCTATTTGATGTGAAAAAATTATCGATATCTGGTATATTGTGACGTTCGGAATTTTCCTCAA
The DNA here is from genome assembly GCA_026289955.1 of Argiope argentata. Taxonomy (NCBI): domain Eukaryota; kingdom Metazoa; phylum Arthropoda; class Arachnida; order Araneae; family Araneidae; genus Argiope; species Argiope argentata. The sequence continues at coordinate 7,589,818 of JAOUZG010040071.1, forward strand.
AATATACTGAGTGATAAAGTGATAAAGACAATAAAAGAAATTTACAGTAATTTGTTTAAAAAATTTATCTATTCTAATTTTTATTTTTCTCTTTACTAGAATTTTAAACAAATAAGGAAAATATATATTTATTAATAACATTTTATTTTATTTTATTTATTAACATGATTCAAAATTCATTACTAATTGCTAAAGTGTCTTGATTCTTATGCCTAATCTAAAAGTTGCATTCGTTAGAACTCGTTGTTATTTGTCGGGAAAACACTCCTGATACCTGGTTTATTTGGACGTTGGAACTTTTCCTAAAAATATATTGAAATTCAAAGTCATAAATTTCAATACTGTTCTGAAAAAATTTAGTTATTTATTCAAAAAAAATTAACCACTCTATTTTTTTTTAAAAAAATTTCTCGAATTTTAAACAGATGAAGTAAATATCAACTTATTAGTATATGTTTTTATTTTATATATTTACAGGATTCTTTACTATTTGCTAATATGTCCTAATTTCATAGTAAATGTCATTCTTATACCTAATCTTAATTTGAAATTCATTTGAATTCGTTGTTATTTGACGTTAAAACACTTCCGATGCCTGTATATTGTGACTTTTGGGCTTTTCCTAAAAATATGTTGAAATACAAAATAATAGATTTCAATACTGTTCGCAAATCATTCTTATTTCTTTCAGAAAACATAATGCTTTTTTATAGGAAACTAAAAGAACAAATATAATCAATAAATCAATTTGATTTTTTTAATAATTTATACCATAAAAATAAATTGTTATAAAATATAAATTTGAAAATGTTATAAATAAAAATTCGAAGTTCGAAAATAATATAAAGATTTTTAAATTATTTATGTACACTTTTAATAGTCCACGCATTTGAATGTACATAATTTTAAAGTATTGAATTTTTAAATGAATTAATTGAAAAATTCTAATATATATATTTGTCGTTTGGAAGTCGTTTTGGAATGGATATTAATTCCAGAAAGAGTTTTGGGAAAAAAACAGAGGAATCATTACAATAAATTATATTGAATTTTGATTTCTTATTAAAGCTTCAACAAAATCAGGAGCATCTGAATGTTTCGAAGGCACTTAAATCAATTATTTACGACTGAAAATGGACTAATTATGTTACGATCGTTAAGAGTCAGGCACGAAAATTGATACTTTTAGCTACACGATTGAAATAAAAGTTTAATTAAAATAATGGACTTCTACGCTTGGCAATTGAAACTAATAGGAAACATTATCTTCAAGAGAGATGTTAATTTTTGTGAAACGTGATATTTAGCTGTTAAAGCCATGACGTCATTTTCGAAATGCCTTTGTCTTCATTAGTTTCACAAATAGGACGAATCACTAAATTATTTTTTATTTTTTATTTTTTACAATACAAAATACGTTCGAAATTTTGCTATTCTTAAAGTTTAATTTTCCGATAAATGTTGCTCATTGTGATAATAATTGGAGCAATCACCCAATCCAATTACGAACGCATCTGAACATGAGCGGGGAAAAATTATTGGAGGTCATGGAAATGACATCTTTTAATCTTAGCCAATATTTCTTTTAATTAGGATGGAATAATACCATATGGCTGATCACATTTCAGCAAATTATTGCGTTATGGAACATAGTTTGATAAAAAAATATTTTGATATTACTCAGCTGGTTATAAGAATTAAATAAAATGGCTCATTTTTATAATTGAACTTTTTTTCTGAGTTTACATATTTAGTCCATAAAATCTATAATATGCAGTCTAGGCAAGATAAAATGTTTATAATCAAATGCTCTACATTACACATTTTTTAAATTTTTGCCATACTCTATATATGATATATGTATACTCTATATATTTATATAATCAAAGCTGGTTGAAAATTTAATGTTGATGCTATGCAATCCTGGATGTTTTAAATAGCGATTTGTATTAATACCTCCTTCTAATTTTATAATGAAATTAACTAACTAAAATTATCAGGTCGAAATTTGCATTTAATATAAAATCATATAATGGTATAGTTTAACCCCAAACACTTTATTCCTCATCCTCACTTTATTCTTTCACTCCTAACCCTCACTTTATTCCGTCATTGGTATTTTATATATTTATTTGTTGACATCCAAAGTTGTCAAGATGATTTTAACACTCATGTTACTTATTAATCATATCATCTTAAAATATGTTGACCTCCCATCGGTGTGGTGGGGAAGCTGTAGCGAGGGAGGCCAGATCAGGTGTCGTCATTGGCACCTGACTACGGTTCAAAATTAGAAGGTGCATCCCAAAAAAGTTCTAGTGTTACTTGAAAACAGGTCCCTAATATAAACAAAATTTACTTTAGTTAAACTCAAAATTTTGTCAAAATTAGAAGATGACCATGTTATTCCCACTTGTATCCGCCTTGTTAATCTCCATCTACTCCTGCATCACGATATGTCTTAAGCTATAATATAAGATATTAACATTTTTCTTCGTTGAGAAAAATAAAAGTTTCAAAGAATGAAATAGAGACTAGCAAAAGTATTTTCTTTATTATTTATAATATATTAAGAAATAATTAACAAAAAATTTACTGTACTGACACATTATAAATGTGGAAAAATTTAAGTGACATATAATTATTTCAACATAAAAGAATAAATTATTATACATTTTTATGCAAAAAAGAGGGATTTTTTTTTATACAACCAAACAGTTTTTAAAAAATATTATCAGAGCAAATTTTTAATTTTACAAAACCTTTCTAAATTATGCTAAGTTCTGACTTAAAATAATTCTGGTTACTTGTGCAAAAGATTGTTAGTCTGAGTTCAGGTCGCAGGGAATATTAGAAATATCCCCGACTTTGGGTACATTAAAATCGTCTATGCTCAATTATCCTCTGTCTGGTATAATGTGGACACTTGAAAAGTGTGGCTGTCCATTTAGATATTGTTCTTCTTATCTGATCATAGATAAAAAATGCGTATTGTTTTCCAAAATTTGCTTCATGGAACTATAAACGGGACATTAATATAATAAAAATGTAAGTTCACTTGGACTTTAATAACTAAACGAAATTTGATTATAAAAATGAACTTTACAGCATATAAGCAGAATATGAGAAAGAAAACACGTATGCTACTTAAATGCTGAAATGTATCATATTCAGTGCTGAAAAATTTGTTTTTATTCATTATTAGCTTGAAAGAAGATTAGAGAAAATTCTGGCACGATACTGGTTACAGTGAGCAATTAATGCTAAATAACATGTATGCTTTTCATCTTAGAATAATATTGTTATAGAACGAAACAAGAAAACGGAAATCAAAACAATCTACTTCTAATTCCTCAATTGTGTCATGTTTTTATACATTAAGACAAATGTCAGTTACAAAATTTTAAAGAATATAGATTGCAAATTTGGTAAATTATTCTCAGATTATATTCTATTTTTTTAAATTTTAATCTAGATTTTAATTTGATAATGTATATATATATATTGTTGGAAAGGATATAGTTTTCCAATAGTCATTATTCTCTGAGTATAAAAATATATATTCTTTTAGATTAAAGGAATTCGAATTGATAATTTCATAGAATAAACGAATATATTTATTTTGAGATTCAGCAATTTTATCCTTTTTATACTGTAAAACAATTATTTTGTGTCTTTAATTTATGATTAATCGTGATAAAGTAAAAAATTTAATTAATAAAGTACTATAATACTAAGTTTACAGAACAATTGGATATTATGAAACATAATATTAAGTTATAGGCTTTGTGAAGTTAATCTGTGAATCAATTTTCCTGTACTAATCCTTTTTATTTAAAGCTTCTATCCCCCCCCCACTGCTTTATAGACGATAATTGTAATTGTCCAACGCTTTATGAAGAATCCGTTGACAGGGGTCAAATCAAACTTCTCATCAATCATCATCAATCTCCTGAACCATTATCAATCAAAGGGCTTTCTAACATTGTAATACTTCAAGAAAATTCTCATGCTATATCCTCTTTTTTCATCCTCTTTCATCACTCATTTCATTTATATTTATTGCCTTTTATGCGTCATACAAATATTTCTGGAAGAAATTTAGCGAAGCGTATTTAATAGACGATGTCTATTAATATGGTTAAACTCTTTTTAACTTATTTGAAATAACGTTTCTGGTTACATGTAATGAATATATTGACGAAGCAATATGGTAGAAATCTATA
>JAOUZG010040071.1:7614891-7638235 GCA_026289955.1 Argiope argentata
GCCGAAATATATGGCCTTCAGAACAATAGTAAATGGCCGAAATATATGGCCTTCAGAACAATAGTAAATGGTCGAAATATATGGCCTTCAGAACAATATTATATGGCTGAAATATATGCCTTCAGAACAATATTATATGGCTGAATTATATGGCTTTCAGAACAATAGTAAATGACCGAAATATAAGGCCTTCAGAACAATATTATAAGGCCGAATTATATGGCATTTAGAACTTTAATATAGGACCAAATTATATGGCCTTCAGAATAATATAAGCTATTAAATCCTTTTATTTTTTATAAAAGAATACTTTGCTTTATTTTATGTTTTCAGACACATTTTTTCTTACCATTTCGAAATATCAATTTTCTAAGTTCTTTTTCCTTTGCACCGATTTTCATTTAGCACCGATCTGATGTCCTTTTAATGAGGCTCCATCTGATGAATTCTTAATATTACGAAGAACCAACTGCCTATTTTCTTCTATTATGCCCGAAAATAGCTATGTTACATTCGGCTATCAGAAGCTCGTCAACGAAAATGGTACCAATGAAATGATCATCATTTTATGTTTTATGAATTTTCTCATCTTTTATTCAGCTTTCTTTCATTCTAATACATATTGTTTTATGACCAGAGATGAAATATCTTGTTAAAAATTTTACAGCTTTGTAATTGATTTGAAGTAGTAGCGTTATAGGTTTGGAATTTATATGTTTCAGTTTTTAAGGTAAAAATAATAAATTTTTGTTGAAAGGGAAAACGCAAGTTTTATCACTTAGAATTTACAACACATAATTAGGTATCAGGAAAATTATAATTTCAGCTTTATTATTTTGAATGGACAATTTTAATTTTGATAGATAGAGGTTTCGAAATCCGATTATAGAAATCTCACTGTCCATGCCAGATTCTTAAGAATCCCACTGGGGTGATGGGGAGCTTAATTTTTGTTATATTCTCTAATTAAACATTTTAAGAATTTACTATGTTCAGATTTAATTAGTATTGAAACAAGAATTTTGAAAGCTGCTAAGCGCAAGTTCTGAGAATAAAGACATTTAAACACATATACATCCTTCAACATAAAATCACGATATATATATTAAAAAATCGTTCATAAAAATGAGATTAAAATAATAATGCATAATTATAAGCCAATTAATATAAAAAAGGAATTAAAAAGTAAAATAAAATCAGAATTAAGATGAGAAGAAAATAAAAAAAATACAAATGAAGTACATTTATGTACTTTATAGGTACATACTGTTATATACTTTAGAAGAAGGTAATAATTAATATTTTAAAAATATATAAGAATAGAAAATAGTTTTACGATAGATAAAAAAAATCGGTAAAAAATAATTAAAAAAATTATTATTTTAAATAATCCAGCTGTTTTGTTGGCATTTACTCCACGTTTGGGCCAATGTGACCCGATTCAGAAAACTAACCTTTTTGAAGTGAATTACAAGTTGGCATTTAAAAATGGTTTAAACAATAGTAATGTAAGTTGGAAAGTAAAAATGGATCTGATAATAGAGAATATCTAAAAAAATAACAGAAAATATCTGAAATCGAAACTTATAACAATAATATAAAGCCTCCATAAAAATAACATAAAAATCATTGGAAATAACAATTACCTTTATTTACAATGTGAACAGTAATACCTTAGGTGAAATTTGCAAATATGATTCTTACAATTTTGCTTAATATATTAGTTTTGTTATCATTACTTGATATCATTGCAGATTTGTGCACACACTTTGCACATTTGACACGCAGTGAAGTACTTTAATCAGATTCTGATGGTACATTTTACTGTTCTATTTTCATTCATTTTATTTTTTCTATTTAGGCCTCACTTCTTGGTTAGTGTGGCTTTGCTTCAATGTGTAGAAAAATGAGGGATTTTCTCAATATTTCCAAAAATAACATTCGTTTACTCAATTTGTTTTCATTCCATTCACTATGCATTTGAAGTCCATAGAGCAAATGCATTATACGGTGAAATATCAAGCAGAAATACAAGCCAGGGATTTTTTATTCGTTTACAAACGTTTGCTTTTGAAAGGTAATCAAGAATATTCTCACACCCTTACTTCTTTGTCATGATGCAAAGTTCCCATAAGAATAACATTCTAGTTTGGAATTTTTTTTGGTTTTTTTTGGGGGGGAGGATGTAGTTTAGAACTATTGTGTCTACTGTAAAATTAAATTATCAGTTGTGATCTTCTTTGTTTGGTATTTCTTCTGGAAGTTTTCTAATTTATTTTTTATAATGGTTCCAAACATAGTCATTTGCCGTTTCAAAAGAATTTATCCTCAGTTGTAAGCTGTGAAAAATTTGCCATTTATAATATGGTTCCCCAAGTACCTATGAGTAAGATTACACATTACTCGCATTTCCTGATTTTTCTTCAACTTCGACCTTGTTCTTATCTAGAGTAAATTTGGAAATGAAGTTTTTCTGTCACATAAAATCAATATTTAAATCCCAAATTTAGATGGCTTACTTGGTATATACTGTTTGAAAGATGGCCAGAAATTCTAACTAATATTCCCTGTACAGTCATATTTTAATTCATATTGTATAATTTTGGTAATATTTTCATCCTTGACAGCAAATTTTCTTCCTTGAAGAGTGAATTTATTATCAAAAAGAATAAACCTCAGTATGGTGCCAAATATTTCAAAGGACATTATCACACTTACATTGCTGTCAGAACTTTCACTCTCAATTTCAACACTTGTTTGATTTTCATATTTGGATACTTTTTCTTCCCTGTCAGAAGATTCTATTAGTTTAGCTATATCAGTATGACTCAAATGTTTACGAGTCGCCTTTTTTTTTCTCTCTCGCATTTATTGTCATGTGATCAAACACATACATCAATTAAAACGGATAACTTTGAGAAAACATTGTTCTTTTCTTTTGGATCATTCTAAATAAAAGTGGATTTCCATGAGTAAAAATAAATGATTTTTTGTATTAGTTCATATTGACCCGAACGATATATTAGATATAAATTGAAAAATATTTGAAATACAAATAAGCATAAACGCCTCTTAGAGTACATAACATACAATCAACAAGTCAGAAAAGGTATTAGTGAGATTGATCTATTGGATTGAGTTAAATTGTCATGGCTAGATTAAAATAAAATTTTAACATTTTTACGAAAGAGATGATTGAGTGAAAAAAATTTCTTCGTCTTTGAGTACTAGTTTCAATTATTTTCTCAGATCAGCTATTCCGAAAGAATGTTCCAATTGAATCTTCTATGTGTTCATAGGTGCATTTTGCTGGTTGATGTTTGGTGTCGTACTTTATATTTTCTGAATTATTAATTGTTAAGTATCTATTTTTAATTAGAATATGAGTATCTTAAAAGGAAAGACAAGAGTTTATTTTACTTGATTGTCTTTTTATATTTTCTTTTGTCAAAAACTAACAAACAAATTCTACGAAACTTCTTAACTGTATACTGTTATTGCAAAGATAAAAAATATATCAATTTTGAAAGATTAAATTTGGCATTAAAGGAATGAATAATATATAAAATAAAGTGATTTATTTCATTGGCTGTAATTAATGTGTAACTTAGAGAAAATGTTCGATATATTTACATAAAAATATTTAAAATATAAAGAAATAAAATTGCATTATTGTATGTTTATAACCGCAAATAAAGCTAAAATTACGTTGATAGAAAAAGAAAAAAAATCCACCTAAGTTATTTTTATTCACTTTTACCAATTTAAATAAGAGGTTTTATCTATAATCTAAAATCAATATAAATATTTTTCTTTTTATAAAGCTTTTTTGGAAACATATTTTAAAGCTATTTTTCAGTAGGCTAATTGAAAAACATTTTTAACTTCTTCTCAGATCTCGGAAGATCAATCTATTAAATAAATTACAAGTATGTAGAATCAAAAGTTTTTTTCGTTGTAATTTCTATATATACCATATAAATCAATCCTTCTTCACGTAGATATATACTTTAAGCTTGAAAGTAAAAAGGAATTAGTTTCTATAATTTATATTCCCAAGTGTTACGTCTAAAGGATAATCAACATAATAAAATACGTTATACATCATTTAATTTTAATTTAATTAATGTAAAAAACATCGTCTGTGCATTTTCATAAAGCACTTGACAAATAAATCAAAAGTGAAAAAAATGGTTAAAGCTTTTATTTGAACATTTCAACTTCCACAAGATACTAAGTGATAACGTACTTGTTGGAATGGAAACGAAAATTGCATTAAAATGGAATCTTGAGAATGATGTATAGAATGAATGTTAATACAATCATTTTTTTCGTAAATTTTTTGTTACAGTTAAAAGTTTGATTAAAAGAAATAATCTATAAGGTTCTACGGATTTTAGAACCTTAAGTGTCCATCTCTTATCTCAGATTACTGTCGAAATTGATTTTATATGAGATTTTTTTTGACATATCTTCTCAGAAAAATGATTGAATGGCCCACAAATTAGTCTTCTTGGAAGGGTTTTGAAAGAAAAACGATGTATAATTCAATATGTTTTATAACTTAGTGGAAATAGAAAATTATTTTTTGGTATTTATAATAATCCTACCCCAAAAAAGCATTAATAAATAAAATAAAACTTTTAAATAAAACTTCATTTATTTTTTAAAAAAATATTTCATTTAATTATTTCTAATTTATATATTACAATATTACTTAAAATTTCAATACTATACCGCATACTAAAATTTATAACATAATCAGTTATTTTTTTTCATAAATATTTTGTTTTTATGCTGATGCTGAATTAAATGACGTCTTTTTACTTTCTCAAATTCGAAGTTTAAATTTTTGTGTAATTTTTTTTCAGATTCCTGAAATTTGTATGCTTCTATTGAATTGTGTATGAAGTCTATTTAAAGGCATTCTGTCTCTCTGGCTTGTTTGAATTCAATTGCTACAAAACGTGAGTAATAAATTAGATCTTGGTAACCAGATTTAGAAACATAAAATGTAGATTTTTGTTAATTAGAGAGTCAAAGTGTTAATCATCTTCTGTAATTTTGCATGCATGTATATTTTATAATTCACAAATTCAGTGATTTAAGTCCATGAAATTATTTATAAGATCCTATTTCATCGAAATAAATCTATAATCATAATTCTGCGCCAAATTTTGCTTTCAATTTGTCATAAAAATTTATAAATACGTATTAGAATTGTAGCTGTAGTAAAAATGTTACAATCACGCCAAAGATCTGCATTTCGTAAACATGTTTACGGAATTTTCAAAAATTTATAGGAGGGGAGAGACGAAACTTTTATTGGAGAGTTTGTGAGAAAATTCCGAGAGATCACTCCTATTGGCCTGTTTAGGATTTATGCATCTGATCTAATAAAAATTTAGCAACTTAATTTTTAGGGATTTAAATTGTTCTTGAATAAAATATAATAGTTAAATATATAATAGTTAAATATAATAGTAATTAAATATAATAGTATATAATAGTTAAATACCGGGTGTCCAAAAAGTTCCCGTACTCCAAATTTAAAAAATCATTTTCCATGATTTTTTTCAAGTATATTAAATTTTGCAATACGAGTAATGAAACCATGGACATGCTTGAAGCTTTTTTCCGCGATTGACTTATCTCAAAAAATCTTTGGCCACCTAGACCCCCTGATATGACCATCCCAGACTTTTTTCTGTGGGGATATTTAAAGGACAAAATTTATGAAGGTGGTCCTCAAACAATAGATGATTTGAAAATCGCAACTGCCCAAAGGATACAAGAAATCACTCCTAGCATGTTAAAAACAAACAAACGTTCGAAAAACATGCGCAAACGAGTTCAGCTTTTTCTCCAAGAAAGGGGTGGGCATTTTGAAAATTTATTATAAATGTAAATTCAATAATTTTCCTTAGTTATGTTAAAAGTGCTTTTTATCATTGGCATAAAAATAATTCCTTTTAAACCTATTGTTTTTGTAAAATAAATAAATTTACAAATCATCAGTACGGGAACTTTTTGGACACCCTGTATAATAGTTGACAGTTTACAGAATGATTTGATGTTACGTAACGAATTGGAATTTCTATAATTTATTTCAGGAGGAGAGCAAAAAACTGTAGTATTCTAAAACATGGGGGGATTTTAAAACAGAGGCACCTATTTAGGCCCTAAACGTAAGAAGATAAAAAATGTATTATCTGTTCATTATCATTCAAATAGAGAAAAAATGTAGTAATTTTTTATGTATGTGTGTGAATAATAGCTTTCTATAAAATATGTATCCAATATATTAAATACAAGATATGCTTATTATAATACAAGACAGGCTTATGAATGCAAACACTAAAGATTATATATATAAGGCTTTACTCATAACTTAATTTTACTTGATAAATAGCAAAAATTAACGTATACCAATAAATAATATCTGAAGTATCTTTATAAATTGCGAAAATTTAATTATATCCATTCTAATTCTTTTTCTGATTATTTTATTTATATATAATATTTTAGTTAATTTTTTTTATTTATTACTGCATCTTATAAAAAAAAGTAGTGGAATTATTATTTTTCATGTTAATTCAAAAAACCAAAAACTGAGAATGTAGAAAAAGAGTTAAAAAAAGAAGTAAATTCCAATTCATCAAACATACAATTCGAACACTTATGATGAAGATATCATTTCTTCGAAGAAAAAGGAAATCTTCAATGGCAGATTATGCAACTGGAAATATTTCCTTACAATCGATTGTTAAGAATTGATTACGACGTTTTAATAAAGGGCATATATCAAAATATCTCGCCCAGAAAAATTGGAAAAAATATTACAAATTGAAGACGATTCAGACATTCTAAAAGTAGAAAAGAAAAAGAAAAAAAGTACCAAAACGTTCCAAAAAATTAATAGAATTCTCAGGTTACTTTTTCGAGAGCTAAATCTAACTTTAAAAGTAATATAAAGATATACGGTTTTTGAATTTTCTACCCAGAATCAGAATGAAATAACTTTTTTTCTCTTTTCAAGCGTGTAACAGGTTTAGAAATAATAATTTGTTACTGCTTTTCACATAATCAGGGTTGAAACTTCAGGCCTTAACTTAATTGCAAAATAATTCATTAGTCGAGAAAAATATTTTTTAAGATAAATAAATAATTAATTCCACACTAAATAGAATTTCAAAATTTACACAGTTTTAAATATTTATAGATGTTTTTATGATTTAGATTTTTTTAAACAACATTGCTTACTACTAAGCTACAAATTTATCTGAATGATTTTTATTTTTTCTGAAATATATTTTTGCAAAAAGATAGATTTCAACAAGAATTGGAATCTTTGATTCGTTTTATATATTCCATTGTGGTTATTATTCATTAAAGATATTATATAAAATAAAAGAATTATTTTATTAATACACTGTAATGCATTCTACTTTTAACAAAACTCAACATTAATTTTTTTAGAGTTAATATTCCTCTATTATTCAATTTTTAATCACAATCTAGTACGTTATATTCTCAAGGGCATAACAAGATAAAATAGCTTGAATAATAAATCATTTTTTGATATGTAAGAACTATTTTTTCACAGATAATTTTTTTTGTTTCTGTTCATTGGGAATATCTTTGCTTTATTCTAAGCTTTTAAATGTTATTCCATTTTTAAAAAGTGATTAAATAAGTCATTGTTGTTTACTAAATTTGACAAATTAATGGGAATTTTTAAGTAAATTTTGAAATCAAAAATTCATATCAAATTGCATGCTTTGATGCAATTCTTTATTAATAAAAGTAATACTCTTTTGAAATTACTAGTAATGCACTCAAATACATTCAGTAATTAAAAAAATTCCATCAGATTCTTTTTGATTCGATAATTATTAAATAGCTCTTAAATGATTTAATTATTAATAATAATTCTTAAATAACTGAATAAATATTAAATGATTAAAATGAAATATCTAATGAATAACTTTTCTAATAAAGGGAATAATCTTTTATAGAGCATTATTTCATGAATATTGAATACTAAAAGATTAATATTTAATGCTTAGAGTTTTTAAAACTTTTATATTTAAGTAAAATTCTAAAATATAGGGAAAAGTTTAAAAAATATGTTTAAGTTAATGCTGTAAAGAAGGCAAAATTTCATGAAAATTATCTTCAATTGAAGTGAATTTATTTGTATATCCTTTATTTCACATATAATGTGCTATATATATATATATATATATATATATATATATATATAATATTTGAAAAGAATATATTGAAAATATTATTATTATTATTAATACAAAATGCTTCATGAATGCATATATGAGAATTGATAAACGTAGTATTGCATTCCAGACATTTTCGATCTCTGCCAAAAATAATCAAATTAATCATACAATTATTTCTGAATTGCTTCTGAATTTGAAACTGTTCTTAGAGATTCACGAAAATTGCTTTAAAATATATTTATTAATAAAATAAAATAAAGGCAAGTTCAATGATATATATCTTGAGTAATCATTGTGAATCATAATAAATTTAACAGTTGTTTTCAATAGATAACAATTTATGATAACTTTTATATTTTAAACAAAGTAGAAGTCTTAGGTAATTCAGCTCTATTTTTATTGAAAATTTAAGGCTATTAAAATGCGCCATTGTCATATAATACTGAAAAGAATATGAGATTTATTTTATAAACATGTTTATCTTTAAATGAGAATTTAAGACTTATTTTTCAGTTATGATTCTTCTCTTTTATATTCCAATTATATATGTTTAAAATATTTAATGAATTTTACAAGGTAAAAGTTTTACAGGCTATCCCAAATATTAAAATATTACATGAACTATGAGTGAAATTTGTTTAGTAATAGTACGAATTTAGATGGGATATGTAATCTCAATATTATTTATTAAAATATAAATCAATTTCTAGAAGAATTAAAGAGTAATAATTTAATGTGTTTACATTCTACCTCAAATATCTTGAAGCACACTTTAACAATTTGTAAAGATTTCAAAATAACCAAAATTCTTATTAAATTGCATCTGTTTTTAGATAGTAGAAATCGTATCCCTATGCGAAATATCATCGGTTAAAAACATAGGAAGTTAAAGGAGGAGGTTTTATGTTCTTTCTGTATAGGTTTTCCCTTACTTTTATCAGAAAAGTAAAAGTTATAATGTTTGAAATGCTGTCGTATTACGACGGCATGATCTCCTGGATCGGCACCATTTTTATCTCAAAGGTGTATGTAAGTGATAATACTTATGAGAAGTATCAACTGCCAAATTAATTAGGCCTCGGTATATTAGTTTCCTTTTTATTTTATAAAAATTAATTATTTTTTTTATTTATAAACGACAATTTATTCCAAGCTGATATTTCGATTTTGTTTAAATTACATCATTTTTCAAATATTAGTTTCAAGAAGAAATCTCGTCTTACAATACAATGTGTTCATTTACATCTTAGCTTGAGGTTTTAGTATTGAATTTTCACCCCAAAATTTTCATATAAATATTTCTAAAGAGACTTTCTGATTTCTAATAGTTTAATAATAAGGTTGGTATCTAAACTTCTATTGCGGCGTTCAAGAAAATTACCATGGAAACATGTGTTTCAAAGTAAGAATGCTAAATGAATGTAGAAAAGGGAATGATTAAATTTTGTTTCAAAGATAATAATATAAAAGTAAAATGTGTATGTTCTCTAATTAGCAACCTTTCAATATGATTTTTATTGATTGCTACGCATTTCATGCAATTTTTATGTGTTGCTGAATGATCTCACACTTTTTTTTTCTTTCAAACCTTTTTCTCCAGGTTGGAATAATCGAATCTTTCACATAAACAAGAACATATGCATTTAATAATAATATTTCATTCTTGTGCTTTGATTAGAATAGCGTAAATCAATTTTTTGTTAAAATCTGTATTCTAAAATAGCTTTATAAAGACCCGACATTATTTTCCTCAAATCTTAAGAAAATCCATTGTATTAAAATGTGTTGGAAACTACTGTTTTATCTGAAAAAAATGCGTACATTTTTTTAAACTCTAGAACTTATTAGCTACATAATGTACGAAAAAGATAAATTTAAACTCTACAGATTTATTAACCGATCTGAAAATATTACATAATCCATATTTTAGTATCAATTTTATAGATGATCATTTATTTGATAGTCCACGTATAAAATTCACGAAGAGTTTAAACAGCAAGTTTTAATGTCCATAGGATTTTGCATTTCTTCCTCTCAAATGCTGCTGGTTTTGAATAAATAAACTTTTATAAACTAGTTAGAACATAACAGTTTTGTCAAGAAATGATTTTTTTCTGATGAAATTCTGATTTTTTTCCATTCACATCTGACCATTCACATTACCATTCAAATTCTGATTTTTTTTTTATTTGGATTTGAATAATGTGAAGCAAACGATATAACAATCTGTAATTTCACAAAAATATCAAATTCTTATACATATAAATGATACGGGATTCAATGAACATATAATTTTAAATTATATTTATATGAGAATTTTTTAAGGCTTTTAATTACTTTTGGAAAATGCGTAAGCGACATGGAAAATACATATTAATGTAAAATGCATATAGTTTTCATTGTCTCTGAAAATTTCCTTAAAAGTTTCTTTGTCTTTCTTTCACGTTCAAAACATTTTCCCCACTAATTCCTATTTTTTTTCAATAGCCATAAAATATTTGATTTTTTTATAAAGTTAGAATTGGAATTTTTTACTTGAAAATAACGGAATTTTTCCTTCCTATTGATGAAAAGCAATAATGTATAGAAAATATTTTGACTAATGAATGATAAAAAAAGAAGAATGTGACACATTTAGTACAAAATTACAATCAAAGTTCTATTTAAATTAATAATTATCAAAACTTAAAAAAATAAAATCGATTCGATTCATTAAAAAGTGCTACTTTATTTTCATGCAAATCACTTTAATCCAGACTTTTATAAGTATTGACCGATAAAAACTTCGAATATTTTTCTAAAACATTCATTTTATGCAAATATGAGTGATAAAAGCTGAAATCATAATGCGAAAAATTAAAAGTACATACCTATCTTGAGAGTAGCCGGCAGTGTGTCCACGTGGCCGATAACACACCACAAATATGCGGCGATCATCAACACCAAATCCACTTCGAAAGTCATGTCTGGCAACCAATCAAAGCAACTACATTCCCTTCAGCGTGATGAGGCTCATCGTGAAAATAAATTAAAAGCTGCAATCACTGGCTCGTGAAACAAAGCATGACGGACTCCTCCGCATCGGAGAGTGGGAAGAGCATCCTTCTTCTCTCGGATGCTCCGAGTGTTCTGCTTCGAGTATCCGGATGAGGATGGGGATTTTGAGAGGGAGAAACGGGAGAGAATTAGGGATTTCTCCATCCTATAAGCGGTTCATCCTTTCGCTTCTCCGATCACATTTCGTTGCTGTTTAAAACACCAAAATTCATTCTTCTTTGGGGGGGGATTTCTTTTTTTTTTAATTTTTAAAATCTTGACCTATGATTATAATTCATTTTTTTCTCTAAATATTTATTTCTATTTTAATCCCTGTCATTCTTTTGTGCTTACTTAAGAATATACTTTCGATGAAACATATCATTCAAAATTTTAATATATATTGATAAGTGCTTTAGTTTATTGCATTAGTAAAATATTAATTAGTATACAGAGATAAAAATTAAAAAAAAATATTTTAAAGGTAAATTAATTCATTTGATGTTTCTTTTTATATTTTATGCCTTAGTACCAAGAGTTAAAATCAAATAAAGCAAAAAAAGGTATCTTTGATTAATGTTGGCATAAGGAAAACTAAAATGTATTTACAAGCAATAAATATTTGGATTTATTCCTAAAAATACACGAAGAATCTGACCATAAAGGCTTGATTTTTAGGTTCAAGTGCTCTAGAAATGAAAGAACAAATATGATTTCGATAAATATTCAGCAGTTAAATAATATAAATGGAATCTTAAAATGTTACATGCACAGTCAAATGTTTTCCTGCCTGTAACGTGTGGTAATTGGGGGAGCAAGTTCCCTTACTAGTTAATTGACTTAAGTCACTAAGCCCCCCCCCATCATCTAAAAGTAGCTCATGTTACAGCAATCCTTCTTTTACTTAATAGCGTTAAGGTATGTAAGGAACGAAGGTTTGTTGCCTAAATATGAATTTTTTACTCACATTACATCACAGATGAAAAGCAAATTTCCTCAACTGGAGTTAAGCTGTTGTTGTTTGTTTGTGTGTCAACAAGTTATGAAAAAATCAGGAACGATTTCTTTTAGTTTTTTGTACTTTATGTGAACGTCAACATATTGATAAATGTATTTCCATGTTATATTATTTTTGCGGACCTTTGATTTAATTTTAGATGGTTATTTCCCAGAAAAGTTTGACCCTTTTTCTTGAAAAATATATTAAAATGAATTTATATGTCCTCAAAAGATATGATACCTTTTTACCGGAAATATGTAAAAAACGAACATCCGTTCAATAAAGATATAAAACAATCAGATAAGTTAAAATTTGACTGTTTAAATCGCAAGTAAATGAATGCTGAGACAAGATTACATATTAATTTTTATCAAGTTGTCGGGGTTTATCAAATTCTGTGTTTGAATTGAGTGAGTATTTTATTTTCCATTTCATCTTGTATCAAAATACTCGCTTAAATTCTCAGAAAGTTATCATTTAAAAAAAAAACTAGAATAAAAAATCCAGTCTTATGTTTGATTCACAACAAAAATTGCTTGGAACAATTGTATATTCAAGAATATGTTCTTTACTTAATTCCCGCTTCTTTGTAGATTTGAATAAATTGTTTTTTTTTATTTCTAATGAAATTTTAAACCGTTTACATTTTGCAGAAAATGCTGGTAACTAAATTTTTAAATTTATTTAATTAACTTTATTAAATGACCAATGCCAAAATTTCATGATACGTAGTTTTTATGTTCAAATTCATTGAACTTCTTATAAGATGTTAATATCTTTTCTCAGAACATTCAAAACACATCCAGTCTCTCGACTGAAATATTATACAGCTTCTGGCAAATGTTAATTGTATGTCACAAATATTCATGCAGACATTGTTTCGTAGGTATTCATGTAAACATTATTTACAGGAACAATTCACCGAAAAATCTCATTATATCTATTTGCTACACTACATTAATATTCACTAACTATTTATTATTCAAATTATAAATCAAACACAGTTGCATAAAGCAATCCCAACCACCTTATTATGCTTTTATGTGAGCATGCCAGAACTCAAATATAGTAAGATGAATTTAAAAGATAAAATATATTATTTTATTTATCAACGTTCAAAACAGTCTTATTTTATATTTCCCTATTAACAAATTCACAGTTGTGATATTTCATATTATATGTTATCGTTTCTTATGGCATTTGCCAAGGGCAAGCACACTGACGGCCATAAGCGGTTTAAAGCCGAATGAGGGCATCTTATGTTTGTAGTAGCGCCAACTAGGGCCAAGAGAACGATTTTTGCTACTCACTCATCACAATCGCTTGCACAGCCCCTTTTTACAGATCGGCACTGTCACAAATCTCACAGATAGAGCACTAAAGAACAACCATGCTCGAACAGGGATGCTCAGATCACCGGGAAGGCACGCTACCTCTATGCCAAGTCGCCTGTATAATGTTATATATTTCAAGTTAGTGAGCTTTTTAAACATACCTTTTTTTTTATTCTTTGAAGAAAATTTCCGACACAATTAAATTATATTGGTGATCATCGATACGCGGATTCGGGAAGGCTTATATAGAGATTACGAAATATAAAACTGATGAACAGAACCATTTCTTGTAAATAAGGTTTCTTCTGAATTACTATAAAATTCTAATAATGTTATTTGAAAACACATTATTTATTTACATGAATATACAAAATCTTATTTTATATATCCGTATTAACAGATCCACGATTGTAATATGTTATGATATTATATACTGCAAATTAGTAACAATTTTTTGAGATTTTTTGATTCTGTCATAAAAATTTCCAAAAAAAAATGCATCGATATTTATCGAAACACAGATCTTTTAAAAATCTAAATGGTTATTTATGAAGTTATAAAAGATAGCAAAGATCCTATTCCTGTTGAAAATGATTTTTTCATAGGATTTAAAATGTTTACATTATAAACATTACACCCTCATTCAGTGTATTTTTATTTTAAAAGTAACTATAACAATTCAATTTTTTTTTTTTGTAATTTGATTTAATATTCTCAGGGAAATGATTATCGATTGTTCATAGTTTTTGTACTCTTTAGATTATGTTTTGCGTTTTAATATGAATATTTATTCCATTTCCTTAAAAAAGGTTTTCATGATTAAATGTATTAATTTATTTTTCAGAAAATTTAGAAAATTATTGAATTACGTAATAAACATTTCCCACGGCTTATAAAACGGCCTAACTGCCATATTATAAAGTAAATCAGTAAATATTTTTATTTATAGCTGAAACCTGGTTCTTTTTGATACTTTCGAGCAGTAAAAAGTTTCTGTTTTAAGTATATGATCGATGATATAATATTGTTAATCTACTGCCGTTACTGTTTTTAATGAGACGAAAAACTCTCGTCAATTTCCTTTGAAGAATTAAAATAATAACCTAAGTAATGTCTCCACTTATAGTAATATAATATTTTTTAAATATATTCTACTGTCCAATACTATAATATAAATCAATAAAAAATGTCTAAAATTAAAAGTGTAGTCATTTTAATTCATTTGAAAAATTAAAACCTTCGATGCGTCGAGTTTGCTAATTCTCAGTAAATTATAGCTAATATATTTTTAATTTGCAATTCATTGTATCTTATTTATTGAACAAAAAAATCGTGTTACTTTTCATTAACACAATCAAATCAATAAAATTAATTCCTTAATAATTGCTCATGATTCAAATTAATTAATTAGTTCTAAATGAGCCTTGGTTTTTCAATTAAGTACCACTTTTTAAAGTTAATTTAAACCTTATAGATTGAATGCCTTTTCTCAATTATATTTTTTCAAAGACATTTCAATTCAATAAATTTCATCTCCATCAGACACTAGCAGCACTACTTGTTAATAAAAAAGATATACGCTTAGCAAAGCGAAACTCCATTTCTTTGGTAAAAATTCGAGTAGCAAAGCCTAAACCGAGGTTATTCCTATCATTAGTAACTTAAAAAAGCGACACCTTTGTGAGGAGAGACACCGTTCCCCAAAGCATTCACGTCTAGAACTTTGGCAAGACGAGCAAAGATTTTGAGTCTAATCTATTCTTTTTTTTTCTTTTTGCTGCGCCTATCTTTGATATGAAACGAGTATATTAGATATATTTTTTTTAGATTCTGTTTAATGGCTGCAAAACCTTAGCGAATGAAATCGTTTTTACCGTTTTTATGTAATGTGGAATCTTCATTTTTACCTTTTTTTTTCTTTTTAAAAATGAATTTTACGATACTTTGATTTTTTTTTTTACCTTTTTGTACGCGGGATCTTTTCAAGCATTGGTTGACTTTGATGTTTTTCTCAACCTTTAGAAAAAAACTATTCCTTAAAAATATGTTCTCTTAATAGAATGATTAGGTTAATATTGAAATCCCATCTGTATATTAGAAAATTTTTATTCTTTTGCAGCATGATGATGATAATAATAAAAGTTTGCTTAAAATAGAAAATGTGATGGTCGATTTGAAAGAATTTTCTAAAACGAATTCCTTGAAATGGTTGTTAAATAATGATTTCGACTTTCAATGTTTTAATTCTCAATACTTAGAGAGCTTAAAGTGAGTTCAGGACGTTTCAGAAGTCTCATATTTAAAATTTACGAAGTATAAATGCGTAAATAAAAACTGTGTACAACAAGATAATTATTTTGTCAAAATTTTCTTAATATAAATTAGCACTTGGTAGCAAATGCTAATTATATTGATGATTGTGTTGTTAGATTTCTTCTCAAAATCAAAATTAAAGAGTAATTTACAGAATAAACTTTAACTTCCAGCCGTCTTTAATGAATATTTTAGTCTCTTTTGCTGATAATTTTTCTCTTTTATAAACTCTGCTAAAGTTCAAGGATTTATTTCAATAAAAAATATTCCTAATTGATTAGGATATTTGAAAAAAAGTAATATATATTTTTTTAAATTTGTTTTTATAATGTAATTAATTAATTATTGTTCCTTGTTTTTATGAAGGAAATATCTTGACACATTATACTCTTATATGAAACATTTGAAATGTGACAATAATTAACTAATTAAAATATTATTAATAATTTAATAAAGCTATTAAACCAAAATAATTATTTAACTTTAATTTTTACAAACTGTTATGTGAATTAAAAAAAATAATAATTTTTAACTGCCATCAGTCACTTTTCAATATCGAAGAACTAATCAGCTTTTCCATTAGAACTACGAGTGGTAGCATTATATATTTCTAGTATTTATAAATACGATCATTTTTTAATTATAGTCTTAAGAAATATTAGAAAAAATGTAGTTATTTAACTTTTTTCTTCTTTTATGGGATTTTTAAGAAGCTAAAATATATTTATTTCAAATTTTCTTCATACATTTGAATAAGCACTAGATCCAATTATTTTGTGCATTTTAATAATTATAAAGTATTTTTTTAATTATTCAGAAAATTACTTTTAAAAGCTTAAGATTTTTTCTGAAATCTTTTTTAATAATATACTTTCCAAGTTTCTCCGAAGGTAAATATATTGAAATGTTTTCAAAATATAAAATATAAGAATTCAGAAATGGCACACTGAATAAACAAAAGAAAGTCAGATTCTGAGAAAAGACCTATCCCCCATTCTCAGAACCAAACGATAACACCTTTTAGGTAGAAAAATGGTTGCTTTCATCTGAAACAAATTCTTTTAACATGAACTCTCCTTAAAAGGAATCTCATTTTTCAAAGCAGTCATTAGTCTCAGGTAGACTCATTGATAAGTTTCAGCTTTTGTAAGATTGGCTTTCTTTACAAGTTTCCTTCTGTATCATACCCTCCGAACAATTTGGAGTACAAGTCTTTGTTGCCTGGATTATAAAGTATCCTTCTTTTTTAGGGGAATGTATAAGCCGTTGTGGAAGAAAAAAATCAGTTGGATATTCTTTCTTCATATTAGTATAAAAAGTAATACTGAATTTAAAGAGTGACAACAAATGAAAACCAGAAGAATAAAATGATCAATTGACTTCCGAAATACCTTCTGATGAAAATACTTGGATATAAAGTCTATTTTAGGCATTCATATTTAAAGTAGAGAAATTATAGCATGCAATTCACACGAACTATAGACTTTACCCCTTCAACGAAAGATATCATTGAAATGAGGATGAGAATTTTTTAACATCATAGTTGGTTCTCGCCAACCTGGAGGGTTTAGAAATGATGAGGGTAAATTGACTCATATTTTTGACAGGATATGCTTAAATGTGAACATGTGAAATTATTGCACAGAATTCACACGAACAATATACTTCACCCCCCCCCCCCCTTTTGAAGGATATCACAGAAAAGAGTAAGTTTGAGAAACTATTAACATCGTAGATGGTTCTCGCCGCCCTGTGGGTATAGATGATAATGAGGGTAAGTTGCCTCTTATTTTCGACAGGATACACTTCTCACGGGAAGGATTATACCATGGCCAGATAACCCATAGAATTCAACCTTAGTTCCCACAAATACTGTCGCGGATGTCCGGCCAGTCAAATCTAATCCCAATGTATTTATTTGGTAGCACTAAATTAGTTAGTAGTACAAAATATATCCATTGTATGTGTAGAAACAAAACATAGTGTAGTTACAAAAATATCCATTGCATTTAGATACAATAAGAATTTTTTTGACAAACAATCTGAAAAGCCCTTTTCATCATTTGAGCGAAATATTTTTACCTGCCTAATATTTCTATGAGTCTCCTAATTTCAGAAAGATTCAAGATTGATTAAGTATAAATCTTCGCATCTGTACTGGTAACGGATATAAATATAAAGTTTGCATTACCCGAAACTTCTGCTAAATATTCAAAAATAATCTGCAAACTAGTTATATGATTTCGATCGTGTTTTGGGTTTCTTATCAAAATACTGTGATTTCAACGATATACCGTATTTTAAGTATATCTATGAAATCTATTTAGCTAATGAAACTTTCTGTTCTCTATAATAAATGGGATTCATCTGTAAAGAAGCTAATGAGGGAATTAGATCATCATCAGGGGAAATTGCCCTCTCTTTTATTTGATTTATGTTACGCATTAATATCGCATACCGCAATTCTTAAAGATTATTCGCTCACTGACTTTCTCATGCTGTGCTTTGTCTTAACCAGAATTAATGCAAATCATCAGCATTAAGGCGACTGCCAACTTTAGATATTTTTTTGCATCTTCTCACTTTTGGTGTTCATATTAATGGAATCTTCTATGACAAATAATTTCATTTATTTGCCTGAAATTCTAGCGAATGCAGTGGGTTATGCATGCAATAACCTAATGATATGGAAAGGAAAACTGAGGGCACAAATTGTTTAAGTGAATTTTAATCTGGAACTAGAAGTTATATTAATATTATTTAGGAGTCAATAATACTTCATACAACAATTTTCACATGACACTACAAGACACCACTTTTAACTAGAATTAAATTATTTTCTTATATTTCTAAATGTGACATAAATGACCTTGCTTTTAGATAATTTCTGAATTCGTTAATAATGGTCTTTGAATAAGTTTAATCTTCAAATTCCATGCTAATATAATAAGTGCATTAATTACTTCTGATTGTTGCATATATTTCGTGATAGAGAACATTTTAATTAATTATTTACAATTATATATTATTATTATTTCTTCAAGCAGAGAAATAATCTAAATAGTTTAACATAACGATTCAAAGAACGAACTTGAAAAGTTATTAAAGAGAGCGGTTTTATAATTTGTTTTCTGTGAAAATAACACATAAAAGCGATATTTTTATATGAAACTAACACAGAAAGGAGCTTCTTTTTTTAAAAAAATTACATATAAGTGGTTTTCTGTATTAAAATATATACGCATAGGAACTTCGTTGTGAAAATAATACATACAAGAACTTGACTTCCACATCATTGAATAAACAGCCTCAAATAATTAGGATATTTCTTTCATATGTTTTGCTCGTTAAAAATTACTTACTTTAAGCTATTGCTTTGCATATCGATAATCCATTTAAATATTCTATTTAGGATATTATTCTTTTCATATATTTTGCTTGTTATAAAGCACTTACTTTAAGCTATGGCTTTACATGTCGATAATCTATTTAAAAACTTTATTTATGCTTTTCTTTTGATATATATCTTGATTAGAAGTACAATAAAACGTAATAGAAGCTATATTTTATATAAAATTTCCGTTTAAGTATTATGTGGCATTATATGTTAAATTAAATATTTAAAAAGTTGTCAAATTAAATAATTTGTAAATCAAATCATTTGTATTAAAATTATTCAAATAATTGATTCAATCCTCAATTTACATATGTAAGTAGCTGTTATTATGGTTTATTCAAACAAAAGAAATGTTTACATACTGAACCTTTGAAATCAAGTACAAAATACTTCAACTAAGCGAGTTCAATCTAAGCAAATGTCATTTGGCGGGATTTTATTCAAATGAGTTACTATGTGCTATTAATTTTTAATGAGGAAATTATCTGTAATGATGCAGAATATTTCAACAACAAAAAAATGCTAGGTTTTTTTTCCTGCTATTTATGCAGGAAAAATTTTTAATCTTATATTGAAATATATATTATTTAAAGAAAACGCACTTATGTGATGATAAATGCTCTGTTTATGAGAAGTTTGGGACTAATTTATTAATGTAATAGGACTTCTCTGCAGAACACTTTGTAGAAATGTACACATAAGATTGCCTTTTGAAATTTGAAAGCAATGCACAACAAAATGCATTTACAAAATAGCATATCTCTATGATTCATAGTTCGAATTACACGAACAATCTTTGATTTAGAAACTTCATCAATTTGCATCCTTTATTTACAATTTGATAAACTATTCTAAGAAAAGGAATTAGAATGTTTAGGTGAATTTTATTCTTTGAAGAACAACTGCTTGGAATCTGGGATGCTTATTGCTATTCTATTTCCCTAATTTCAGGATACGTTGATTTCAGAAAATTAGAGGTAGTCAAATTGCAGTTCACTCTATATTTTTTTCATTACATTGAACAAATGAATGAATAAAATTTTGTTCTTACGTATTGGACCGTCGGACTTTATCGCCAAATTTGAAGCGTCGCCAATAAGTTACCAAACCGTTGGCGAAAGTTGGCGAAGACTGACTAATACGTACCAACCTAAAATTCCTGTGATGTAGTAATTCCTACAACACTCGATAGGAATAGAATGATAATAGTATTCCACTAATTTTGTATTCAAATGATCTATGTAAAGAAGGTCATTTTTACACAAAAGTGGCGCATTTGATGAGAGTTAAAGAATTTTTGCATGGTAAGACCAGAAACATATTATTCAGTATCACATTATTAAGTATCTCCTCATAAAAAGTAAAATTAACTTTGTAAATTCATATGCAAGTTTGATGTGTCAAACCCAAATGTGGAAATTTTGCTTGACACTATACGAAGTAAAAACAGTGTAATTGTTGAAGTAAATCTCTCCTTTTTTATTAACTCTTTCACTACTAATTTGGCCCAATCGGCCATGCATATTTAATACTAAGGGGCCAATTTTTGTTTCAAATGAGAGACAAAGGATATAAAACATGTTGTTATTTCGGCTTTAAATATTTTGCCTCACGATTCGAATAAAAAAAGTGCAGCCAATATAGAATATACAATTTATTGAAAGGCTTAATATATCCTTTTCTTGATTAGTAAAAATTTTTTTAAACATTATTTGTCTATCTGGGAATTTGAAATGTCCTAGTGTAGACAAAAGAAATTTAATTTATGCGTTGTATCTCCCTCGAAGGGCACTTCGAAATACGGATTGAGATATTTCCGGCATGGTGGTTGTATCTCGTCCACCTGGAGGTTAGACTAATAGTTTTAGGTGACTCCTCCCAACAAAGACAAACCATATTTCCTATGGGAAAGGTTGCACTGAGCGGTGATGGTCCTTAGGACTCAACCACAACTCCCGAAAGTGTTGCTGTAGCTGTAGTCCGGTCATTCAGTTTTATAGTTTAAATTCGTTTGCTTTCATGACGGTCAGAGGGTATGTATGGCTTATGCTTTGTTTCCCCAAATTATAGGCTTTCTTCCAATTTCGTATGAATGTATTTCAACTAATATCCGTGCAAATTAGAATTATCGAATTTTTTATAATCTCGTTTAAATACAAAATTTCTAATTTGAGTCAAATTTTATACCAAATTATTAAAACATATTTTAAGGTCTATTAGTCTACATAGTTTTTAATGTATATAAGTTGTAATTAAAAAGACGATGAAAAAAATTGTTTTTATCTTAATAGTTGTTGCCCTGTGTCAAAGTTTGAACACAATTCATAGAAGAGATCATAAAAATAGTGCATAATCGATTATTTTCATTACGCTTTGAAACTCCACCTGGAACATGTAATATTACAGAATAACTTGAGAACGATGAATATATAAATTATCTTTTGAGCTTAACGCAATTGCAGATCATTTCTGCAAAGTATAAAATTAAGTATATATAATTGTTAACATTAGTGCAATAATCTCTTCAAAAACATTGCTATATATATATTTTTTTACTTTCAATTAATTTCAATAAAAAATATTTGAAAACAATCAAATCAAATTTCCTGGATAAAAAATTAGATTATATGGTTTCATTTTTTAAAAGTATTTTTGCGAAGAAAATATATAAAATTTGGCTATGTGTGGTTTGACGAAGAAGCTCAACGGATTCAAAAAAGATAACGTCGCTTTATTCTTTCCTTTTTTTATTTTTAAAAACGAAATACAGCCCAAGCGTATACATTGGGTATTCCTTGCTACAGCAGGTCCTAATGCACCTTATTCCATATGAAAACACTACACACATGTTGAAAATCGGAAACAAAGTGCACATATGGATTTCCAAAAATTAACAACATGAAATCAAGCAGAAAATTATTGCTAAACCCTGACAATAGTTAATAACGCTCGCGCAGCAAATATAGGCATCACTTCACTATCAAAACTGAGATGCCAGTGTGATCGCCTCCTCTCATATAGTTCCTCAACTATTTGTTATTTTTCTCAAAGAATCTCTCTCTTCTTTCAATAGAGATTAATTCGAAATTTAAAAAAAAATTATTTTTACATAAAATGTTAAAACTTTTTGCCAAGATGGAATTCATTAACATCCATTAATTATTTATTAAGAATATTGGTAAATTACTCTTTTTTCAAAACTTGAACACAATTGTATAAAAAGCAATATTATAAATTCGTAAGATAATATTAGGAAGTATACACAATCCCTTTATCTGAAGCGTCCCTTACTGGTGCTGTCCGAAAATTAGGAGAGGACACCCAACACATAATTAAGTTTGGAATTACGAAATTCATTACAAGTAGTTACCATGTTGCATGTGAGCGGGACGTTAATGTGATAATTTAATCTTCGTATTTTGTGTATTTCAGTCTTCGTATTACTACGCATGCGGTTTCTAATCCCCTTTCAGAAGCGTGACGAAAATGGACCATGAAACTCTCCCAATTCTCAGTCGCGCCATTTATTTAACATAGACCACATATTCCCAAAGGAAGAAGTGATAAGAGGCAAAATATGTCTAATTTCAGCTAAATATGTCTCATGCATCAACATATTTTTTAATTTTCAATAACAAATTCTGCTATATAATTATATTTTAGTATCTCTAAAAACCCCATTTTTTGTATCTGATATATAAAAATTAAATTCTGTTTGTTATTATTTTGTATTTTTCCGTATAATTCATCCGATGGCGATAAAACTTCGTCAATTTCTTGCTTGAACTTGCCCAAAGGTTATAGGTATAATACAATTATTATATTTAATACATAAAATTGATTTTTTTTTCTTCTTATTTCTGAGGAGCCTTCATCCATTGGAGATAAAAATAAATTCATTTTATTTGCTTTGATCCTATAACAATTCATTCAAACAATTTTCGATGTTGCCAGGTTTTTGGTGGAAGCTCATGAGTCGCGCTGCTAAGAAATTGATTTTAATGAAAACGCAAAAACAAAAACA
>JAOUZG010040071.1:7642345-7657864 GCA_026289955.1 Argiope argentata
TTTATAAAAGCGAAATTTCGTACATTTTTCCATGCTGCTTTATAAGTCATTAAATTTTGGGAACCAGAGCAGAGATTTTTAGCTTAACAAAGGAATGACTTATTTGTTGTACAGAATTTATGATTCCGATTAATTCATTTTTTTTAAATTTTATTTTTTGGTAGAAAATGGATAGATCCTAAAGCATTTTTTTAGTTTCAGATACATCAAATTAAGATATATATATTGCTGCCATGTATGATTTATGATATTTCATCAAAAACTTGCAAGAAATGCCCTAAAGAACACAGAAATTCATTTACTTTTCCTGAGAATTATAAATGGATAATTTTAAAGTATTTTAACCAATTATATTTATTTGGGTAAAGAGTTACATTATTGGGCCGTTTTTCTTTACTGTACTAAAAAAATGAAGTTTAGCCTTCTATTCAGTAGAAAGTAGTAATTTATGGAAATACATTTTTATGTCATCTCCTTTTGTTTGATTCTTTAGTTATATGCTATAAATTATCAAAGAATGAAATACAAAAATAGTATCAGACTCGAAGAATATGTTGTAAGAAAATTCCAAATGAATGAAATATCGACCTAGATAGAATTTGAAAAATTACTCAAATCAATAACGGATTTAAGAATTACTTCATTGTAAATTTTTACAAATAAATTATTTAAAGCTAAGCTAATTTACTCATATAATATTAAGTGAAAAACGCTACAACATTGTTATTTTCATTGAATCATATGTCAACCTTTTTTATTTTTTAAAATTATATTTTTTCTACAAACATTTTTCAAAAAGAACTTATCTTAATCAAAGTTCAAATCCCTATATTAATTTCAAAGATAATTTACTTTTTAATTTAAATGTTTAAATTCTAAATCAAGTGCTATTTTAA
Organism: Argiope argentata; assembly: GCA_026289955.1. Taxonomy (NCBI): domain Eukaryota; kingdom Metazoa; phylum Arthropoda; class Arachnida; order Araneae; family Araneidae; genus Argiope; species Argiope argentata. Next base: position 7,643,242 of record JAOUZG010040071.1, read on the forward strand.
ATAACTTTATTAATTATTTTTTTGTCTTATCACAGATCACATCCTTTTTTAAAATGTTTCATATTATTACTTTTATTTGTGTTCCTTTATTTTATATTATTGCCATTGCAGTGAGTTTTTTTCATGTCTCTTTAAACTAATTATTCTCATGTTTTATTAATAAGATAAAAATATGTTTAATTATTCTCTTTTATAAAACAATGATTTTAAAAATTATATTTTGACAACTTTTAGAATCTCATAAAAGGATGATTTTTAATTCCTTCTGGAATATGATGATAGAGATAATAACTTTATTATGATAGAGATAATAACTATTAATTATTAATTATGTATGATTTTTTAAATTTTTGGCGTTATACAACAAAAATCAAAGTTAATCGTATAAAATGTGAATTTCAATGTAATTCATATTGAAATCAAATTGTAATTAAAAATTAATGTGAATTATAATCTTTTGATTTGATTTAAAGGGACAACAGAAATAATACATTGATATTTGGAGTCAATTTGGATTAAATTTATTTTAAGGTTTCAAAATATGTGTTATTCAATTTCGGATTGTCATCATTATTTTGTATTACGACTAGATATCGAGAAAATATCTATATACCTATTCCATTTCACTTCAAATTGCAACTGGATATAAATGGAAATCGAAACACTCAATCTTGTAGGATTTAACATCTCCTGACTTCAAGTGGTCTTTCCTGAAATTGAACACGCTCCTCTTTCCTTCCTTATCATTTCCACTTCACCATTGCCTATTTAGTTCTCCAAAATCATGCACATTGTAATGACTGATTCCTCTTATTCAGTTTGTAGCGATAATTTTTAAGTCGTGGATACAAATACCAGAAATAATAAAAACTTTGTCAAAAAACTAAATTTCGATCCTATACTTTAATAATAATAGTCATGTAATAATATTGAACAAAAAATAAATAAAAGATGTGCACCTATTTTTATGAATACGATGTAATTGTATAAAGAATTCAAATAAAAATGAATTCGAATCAATTCTAATTTATTAATTTATCAAATCTAATAATGTCACTTTTAATTCATCAAATAAATTATGTATAAATATTGATAATATTTAACATACAATTTAATAATAAATAATAAAATAATTAGCTATTCACCAATCATAATTTATATTTCATAACAGTATTTCTAATTGAAATTATAACTTTTACGTAGTTCTTGAATTTGAAATACTTGAATACATATATTAAATAAATTGGAAGAATAGTTTTAGAATATATATATCCTTTTTCAAATTGGTCAGATTTAAGCATAAAAATATTTCGAGTAAAAAATTACTGTTTTTTTCCTTCTCTTATAAATTCAAAAGGCAGAACGAATATTATTAAAATTCGTCATTATTTTCCACAAGAGGCTCTCTATAATTCTTGCTTATTCTAAAATTTATATCTTAAAAACTGCTGAAGAATCCGAAAAAGTGTAATTTGATATCGGAAACTATACTGGTTCTTTCTTTTTCATCATATTAAGTACCTCAGATGCTCTGTTTGAGATTAAAAATTGCCTTATCTTGCAAGCCAGCTTTTTCCTCCCGAGAAAAAGATGGAAAGAATGAAAGTTTAAAGTCGTTAACAATCTTACCTCTTAAATTAGATTCATTGTTATTTCTCACTTTTCTTACTCTAAGACGAAGAGGAATTCTCAGATGCAAGCTTTTAAATTTTCTTTTACCTTTTGGGAAAAAATGCATTTGTTATCTGTGAAGGGATGTTATGTAGCAAAATTTGGGTTAATCAAGCACTTTTTTTATATTTCAATAAGAGCAAGAAAAAAATATATTGTTAAAGTTTTTAAAGAACAAAAATTTACTTATAAGAAAATTTAAAAAAGAAGAAAAATAGAGCAATTTGATTTTATTAAATGTTAATTTTTTCGTGTTTGAGGTGATATTGTTTCTTGCTCTAATTTTCTATTTCCCTCTTGGATTGCCAAAAGTTTTAAAATTTTTGAATCGAATTTGTGCTTGATTAGAATATAAAACTTAATTATTTTGAAAACGTAAATAAAAATCTATTCACGATTTTTGAAAATGCTTTTTTTTTTCATTCTATTGTGCAGTAAGGCAGTAAATTAAGAAACAAAACAGCAACGCTTTCTAGCTTGTATACTATATTATATTTCTAATAAGGAACTATATTTTAAACATCAAAAGGCAGATTAATATAAATATGGTTTGTATTCTTCAGTATGCTAATAAATTTTTAACGCATTTTTTTAAAATTTATTCTTTGTATTAAGAAAATCCTGTTGTTGTTGTTACTTATGGCACTTGCCATATTGAACAAGCCCCCTGCTGATACAGAAGCAGATTTAAACCGAACGGAGCATCTCTTGTTTTTGAAGTAGCGCCAACTAGGCCCGAGAATATGACTTAGCTACGCACTCACCACATTCGCTTGCACAACCCCCTTTTTTCAGGGGGGCACATTCACACACCTCACAGATAGCACACAGAAGAACAGCCATGCCCGAACCGGGACTCCTAGAACACGAGGAAGACACTCTACCTCTACACTAGAAAGCTGGCAAGGAAATCCTAAAAGCAGATTGGGAATATAAGAATGACTTTTACCATTTTTTTTCTTATTAAAATAAAAATTTTATCCTATCACAAAAATGTATAACATTTTGATTCGTATTTAATTGCTTGATTAGGTATGTAATTGCATACAACTGTCACAATGTGTAACGTTGTAACTAACACGGTAGTAAATTTCTACGTATCCTGAATATTCTTAGAATATATTACAACATTAAAATATAATTGAACCAAATGGCGGTGAACGAGGTTCCGAATTTTATTTATTGCCGTCCTCAGACTAATCGTCAAAAAGATTAATTAATGGTAAGTGAGTGTCCATCCATCTTTCTAATGTTCATGTATTGAAAAAAAACTTCGGGAAACTTCTGCTAACTAGTCGTTAGGCACGAGTCATCAATTTACACTTACACTTCCTAAAGAATAGTTTAACTATAATACTTTTATTTAGTATACAGCAAAATAGAAAAAAAATGATTTGTGGACATAAAATAGGGAAATACATTTTGAGTATTTTTAGTTTATTAGATATACTGCTAAGTTTGGTTATTATGTTAATTATGATATGTATAATAGATATAATGAACAAGAAATTGTAATTTATATAAAAAATATCTATGAAATTCGATTTTTACAATTGTGGTTTGAGTAATACATTTTGTCTATTTTTAGTTTAATAGATATATCTGTAATGTTTGGATATCATGTTAAATATGATAAATATAATAAATATAATGAACAAGACATTGTAATTTATATAAAAAAATTGAAATTCTCTTTCTTCAATTATGGTTTGTGGCAAAGCATAATTTTTTTTTATTTTTAGTTCAATAGATACATCGGCTATGCTTGGATATTATGCCAATTATGATGTGTATATTATATTAATGAACTAGAAATAGTAATTTTTATGAAATTAGGAATCATTTTTTGGAATTAATTTGTACAAAATAAAGAAAGTAATAGGTCAATCTTTGGAAGCAGTAACCGGAATTATGTAAGACATTGAATTCAAAAAGAGATACAGAAAAGAACGCTGTCTCATCCCCCGTAATCATTCTGGTCACTTAATGGTTTGGTGGGTATGCTAATGTAATTTTTTTAAATACAAAAATATTTACTATAGGAAAAACAAAAATACTGTACAAAAACCATGTACAGAATTTACAAACAAGAAAAAATTATAATCAAATGAAACTATTTACAGAGATTTCCAACTTTGAAAAGTTAAAGAAAAAATATTAACATGAAAAAACATAAACTCTGTGTTTATTTTTTCTCAGGACACAGTAAATGAGGATCCAGTGATAAAAATCAAATGGAAAAGAATTTATTTAAGGGTTAAATACAGAAACTCTGTTATCTGGGTCACTTTAAAACGGCATCAAACAATCTTAAAAGTGTTATGGTCTGGAAAAATATTTCAGCAAACGCTGTAAACTTGTTTTATACTGTACATTGCAGACTAAACGCTTGATAGCTCATTCAGATCATTGTTAGCCCAAAATGTCTATAGGAATTTATTTAATTTGTTATTATTTGACAGTGAAAATAAAATATATTTTATAATAATCAGTTTTGTTCGAATGTATCCTATTTTCTTATGAAGTATATTGTAGATTCCTTAGTTTACATATAATAATTTGAAAATACATTTTATTAGTGTTATTTGATTTTTTTAATTTTTTCCTTACAAAAGATAAATATGTATATTTTTACTCCATACATATGTATTACCCTATATATTTGTGAAAATACGAGGTCAAATTAATCAAAAATGAAAATACGTGTATTATTCATAAAATGAAATTGATCTTATCTCAGTATGATGTTTTCTGAAATAATTCACTTAGAGTTAAATACATGGGATTTAGTTTGTCTGTTAGTTCGAAAATACGTTTTTTAAAAATAGTTTCTGTGTGATAGGTACTACCTTCTTCAAAAAGCATTTTCGAAGAAGGAAAAACAAAGGAAAAGATAAAAGGTGAACTGAGCTGACTCTTCATTCCATATAGAGTGAAGAATATATTCAGCATTTTCCGGATTTAATGCTATACAATATCACGAGAAGCAGGATGTATATGATAAGAGTAAACATTTCATTGCGACAGAGAGATAATAACTATCCAAGTTAATTGTTACAATGTTGCCAAATGAAAGCATGGGAAATGTTTTATATGAATTGATGAGCATTCATCGTTGAAATGAAAAAGTATTTTACCACTAAATTTCAGTCACAACCAAATTACATAGTTGTGTTTTATCTCTTTTGTCTTTTTTAGTAAACAATATGTAAACCGATAATATTTTGGGATTCAAGAGAATTCTTCCGTTATTAATACAAGATAAGTGTAAATGACATGCCGAAAATATTTTTTAATAAATATAATAAAAAAATATTTAAAAACAAGATTTAGATATAGTTTAATCATGCATAAATGTTCAAATTAATAAATAATTTTTTGCACAAAACAGAAAATAACTAAAGAATTAATACTAAATGTTATCTTTATAGTTTTTAATTAACGTGATAGTTTAAAGTTATAAAATGAATATTTCGTGTATTTCCTAAATAATCTACTTCGTAAAATCTTCTTAATAAGAATATATCTTGTTTTAAATAATCATATTTTTATATTTATCTTTTCAAAACGCAGAGAAATGGTAACACGTAAGAAATGCAAAAATTTATTCAAAATATTTTGTTGTCAATGCCATTCGATAGATTTGTTTCTGGATATGATGAATATAGAAAGAGGAAATAAATAAATATTGTTATGGTGTCATAAAATACAAAAACACACCAAAAAATAGTTGTCCTTTTTTTGTAAAAATTGGATTTTACTGTCAAAATGTTTTCTAAAGATATAATTTCCATATATCATGTTAATTAGATTAAAATGTTTTGCGTATGCTTGCTATAATTGAACCATCGTTACTTTTTAAGTTTGAAACTTTATGATAAACTCTAGAATTATTTTGTTTTGAAATCTATGTTGAATCAGTTTATGAAAGAAAATATGGGAAAATATACGTCAATTTAAAATAAACAACTATTTTTCTTTAGTCTGAATAATATATTTATGTAATATTGCATTCATGTATAATAAATAATTCTTTAATTTAAATCAAATAGAGCCCTACATGTTTCAGCATTTTTAATCGGTTTATTAATAATAGAAGGCTGAATCTTTAATAAATATAGCATTTGAGCAGGATAATTTGTTTAATAAGTAATTAAAACTCATTTCGTGTAATTCAAACCTCTTTCCTTCCTGAATTTATGCGGATTAGCAAATAAGTTCCTCGCTAATATTGAGAAATCTCTGACGAGAACTTGAAAGTATTGTGAAATCGATCCTTCCAAGTTTCTGCCTACTCAGTTCTCTCCGAGCCGACAAAGAATCTTCTTTTGAAATTCCAGTGACAAGCTCTCGGCTTCAGCATATTATTTAATCCAACTTTGTGACCACCGGAATACTTCCCAGCATTCCTGATTTATACCAGACGAGGTATTCAGTTGTCAGGATAAACAGGAAATGCATTCATTTCAATGGTCTCCACCAAGACAGGTTATTTGTTTTTTGAATATTAATCGTCCGTTGAGAGAGGAATCCACTCACTTTTCTGGAGAACTTGAATAAATTATAACCTTGATGGAAATAGAAAGACTTCCTTTATTAATTCAGAACTCGTTAGCCTTACAACATAACCCAAGGATCCAAGCATCTTGGGGGAATCGAAATTTCGATCGACCACCTGTTGGATGCGCTGCTGTCTTCAAGGACACGCATGCGCAACTTGCTTGCCCCTGAGCTATCTAGTTGAAGAGAGAAACAGCAGGAAGATATCCTGAGGACGTGATACTTTTCCTGTTTAGGCAAGCGAGGAATATCTTTATTCAAGAGGGGAAAAAAATCATAGAAAAAACCGGGAAAGAGAACGTTTCTTTCCTTTCTGTTCCAAAGAAAATACTTTTGTATTTTCTTCATACTTTCTTGTCATCTTTGCCGTCAAGTAATAAGCATAGAAATTGTTCCTTTTTTTTTTTTTTTTTTTTGCTTGCAGAAGTTTCTCTTATTGTTATTTTATTTTTCTATTTTGCGATGATCTGTTTTTGACGGAATGTATAATTTTTGCTACAAAAAAGGAAAAAAATATTTGAATATACAAAAAAATGTTAATTAGAATTATGGAAATTATATTCGGACAATAATTTTTGTCTATGAAAAATTAACATTTCTAAGCTTGTGTCTTGTCAAAAATTTACCTATATAGCGTGAAAAGATTTTAACAAATTTTAAACGTTCCACATTTTTTTAAATATGTTTCTTTGACAGAAGAAATTCAAAAACACATCTAAGACGGAATTTTTGATTCAATAATTTGTGTATTTACTTCCCCTCTTTTTTCTTTGCATTTGTGCCTATGATTTTATTTTCGAAATTCATCCTACTGCTAATTGTGAAATGACTTGTGGTATACTTGTTGGCACACAAGGATTTTATACTTCGAGAACCAATAAAAAAATATCAAGAAAAGGGAAATCGCTAAGAAATTTTTTTTTCTCAAATTTAAGTTGAAATCTCAGTATTTTATAACTATGCTGTCGTTATTCAAAAAATAAGAAATCATATTAAACTATGCTGTTCTCTTTTGTAATTAAAATAAAATATGACTATAGAATATACAGCATTGCCTAATGAGGAAACATATACTGTTTGATCATCGTTGAAATTACGGCCATTTTATTTATTGGTTAATGATTAAAAGTTATTGATTTTATTTGTGAATATTTGATTGAAAATGTGATGATTTTTTAAATAAAGAAAATAAGTGCTAAGATCATCAATCTACTATAATTTAATTTCTTTGCTATAATTGTATTGCATTTGCTTGATGAATTTGTTGTAAATTTGGAGATAACTTACACTGATTTGTTGTAAATTTGGAGATAACTTACACTGATTTGTTGTAAATTTGGAGACTACTTACACTGATATACGGTACAAAATTTCCTCTTTGAAGTGAGAAGAGTCATTAAAGTTACCATCAGTTATCTGATTACATGCAAAGAGGCTCCTTTTCGGGTAATTATGAAGTTCTTTTTGGAAAGACGTTCTTTTAGTACAAAAATGAGACATATTATTAAACTGGACTTACAATACGGTTTTTTTTAGATAAATGTGCCTTTTTGTGTCTAGATGATATTCCCTCATAGTTTGTTTATTAAATTATTTCATATTGAATTTATTTAATTTAATATATATGCTGGACATTTAACCACAATCTGCTATAAAAACAGATGCTCTCAATAATGGTATGTTTTTCGCAATAATTCCATCCTTAAATTACAAAATTCCTAAGAAGTTATGTGTATTATTAAGAAGTTATGTGTGTTTTATTACTCAATTACATCCAGTTTATTAGCAAAACACTTCTAATATGCTTCTCTAATAAACACTTCTAAAATTATATTATTGAAATGCAGGTCATTAACTATATTTGTTATAATACCATTAAAGAATTATATTACAGATCTATTTACAAAAATTCCCAGATCAAAACTTATATACAAATTTTTGTTACATTATTTTACTAAACGGTACTAGATAATTTCAATCTAATATAAATTCTAATAAAACTATTATTCCATTATATTAAGGACTTTAAAAAGATGCTATAAAATTATTTATTGTGAAATTGTCTGGCACTAACTCATTGGAATAAATAAATTTATTAATGACCATAAACATGTGGGTCTAAACTTTTCAGCTCCATTAAGGTAATGATCATAACGATTTTATTATTAAGTAAATAAATAACTGCTTTTAAAATTTTCCTTTCTCAAATTTTATTTAAGTGATTTTCATTACTAACTTTCATTTTCCATTTATAAAGAGATAAACAAAGCTTGGAATTTTCACCTGTAAAACTATTTATGACGCAATTCATTTAATATATTATATGCTAATGCTATTATAACGTGACTTTATAAAGTGGTTTTCTAATTTATATACCACCAAAATATTAGTTCTTTTTTTAGGGGACTTGCATATGAATCTTAGAAATTACCCTTGAAGTATAATAATATTGTAATAAATATAACTAATTTGTAATCATTCTATTTCATTCAATAGAGCATTGTTAGAAAATTCGGCAATATGAAAGGAAAACGTCTAAAAATTTTCAATCCATACCCATCGCTAAACTAATCAGGATGATTTTGTCTGTTTCATGTAATTCATACATTCGTACCTGCCAACTCATCAGAGACAACGCGCATTCAGTATACGAAATAAAATGTTTCAAGCATATAAAACCTACATACATGTATTATATTTTAATAAATATAAGAAATCTAACCAAAAAATGCAATACAAGCAACAATAGTTTTAATTAAATGTAAATGGAAACTGTTGCATCATGGTAATAAATAAATATGCAGGATTAATCACCTTAGAAATGACCTAAAATACGACAGCGTCTACTTTAATTACATCTACTACTGTGATACTACTACTACCTTACTCATTTTGTAGTATACTACTTTACCACATAATTACAAAATCTACTACTTTAATTACAGAATGAACTAATACATTAATAGATTCATAGGATTGGTAGTCATTAGATAATAAACTTAGAAAATCTAGCCTAAAACTGTAATACAAACAACAGTAATTTTAGTTAAACATAAATGAAAAATGTTTTTCTTGGTAATAAATCGATATACAAGATTCATCACCTTAAAAGTGACCTAAAATGCGACAATATCTACTACTACTACGCATTTAGTAGTATATTACTTTACTATTTAATTACAAAATCTACTACTTTAATTACAAAATGAACCAATATTTTCATAGGTTCTTAGGTTTGGTAGCCATCAGATAGTTGAAATCGATACATCAAAGTTTTGACTCTGTTTTCAACAAAACATCGACTTTAAAACTAATGATTAATTCGAAACTCAAGTTCACTTATAATCCAGGTGAGTAATATTCAAAATTTCTTGGAATTTCTGTTATCTGTATATCAGCAATTTCTACCTCATTTTTCCATGACAGTAGTCTCCATTATCAAAAGGAGATAAGCATGTTTAGAAACAGTTGACAATACTTATTCGGATCAAAAATCCCCCCTAACGATATCAGTGGTTTCCTTTATGGACTATTAATCGATTTCAAAAAAAACTTCCTATGAACACTAAGTAACACGTCTCTTGAAAAAATATATTGTGCATTATATTCGTCACATTATTTGATATTAGGAATATCACTCAATGCCATAATGTTATTACAATATTAAAAAAAATATTTCGTGGAAATAGGTCTTTATTTATAACAAAGGTCGTGAATAATTACACCAATTAGAAGGTTTATTATATAAGGCACACAGAGTGAAACAAAAACTCTGCGCCCTTATAATTATTATTTTACTTTTAAATATACATGCTATTAAAATGATGTAAATAACTATAGTTTTGAATGTCGTTTGAAGCTTAATCAAAACAGAAAGCGAGTTTTTTAATTCAAAAGTTGATTCTGAGATCGGTACTTACGTATTAGACCGCCTTCGCCAACGGTTTATTAACTCGTTGGCGACGGATTTAAATTTGACGATAAAGATGAACGAATTACACCATTGATGGATTGCCATAATTGGCGGTTTAGCAACTCATTGGCGCCGACTTCAAATTTGGTGATAAAGTTGGATGGTCTAATACGAAAGTACCCAGAGATCTCCTTCAATACTCAGTTCAACACAATTGCACACATTCATTCAATGCTACCTTTTTTCAATAATAAGAATATTATTTATAAATTGAAAAAAAATTGATATCGCATTCACAGATATATGTTTACTTATATCCATGATTACACAAACAGCTATCTACGCATTCATAAAACTAATATTATTCGTACGTTTTGCATTGGTCGTTTGTTTGCAAATAGTACGGACTTGGCAAAGAGGCGAAAAAAGAAAGCTTTGGACCAGACGCATTATTAAAATATAATTTTTATACAATACTAGTTCATACACGCATATATTCAGGAAATATAATTTATAGCAATCGAATAGTAAAGACTTCAAAGAATTTTGTCTTCCAAGTGCATAATAATTCATGTATAACTAATTAGATGTTTTAATTTCTCCAAATTATTAAAAAGATAATGAATAGAACTTCTAAACCGGAATATCATAAATAAAATTTCAAAGGAATGCTGAATAAAATTCAGTATACCTATGCATAAATATATGTTTTAAACTCTTTATCTTATTAAGCAGAGCATAAATAAAATTTCAGCTAATTAACCTTTTTTTTCAGTTTTTGCATACTATTAATATCCATAGCTTCAACTGGTGGTTTTTATATTTCAGTATATCTTGAATTTTTTATTTAATTTTATGATATTTTGTATTTGTAAAAGGGTTTTGTTTGAACTTATATATTTGTGTGTGTTTTCTCGTTATTTTCTCATTGGAATATTTATTTTGGCAAATTTATTTTTTACTTGTTAGGTACTTTTTTATAAACCCTAATTTTTTAAAACAATTCTTGAATTAATTTTTGATCAATGTTGTACATGATTCTATAGGTAAATGTTCAAAGCGGTATTTTTTATTGTGATTCATTAAAACTAAATGAATAATCCATTATATACAATTACTCATTATTTAAATAAATTCAGCTTATTAGTGATTACTTGAAGCGGAAACTTCAAAAATATTTTTTTATAGATTTTATATTCTTCTATATATGAATATTCATTTATATTGGTTCGTTTTAAATAAATTTAGACACCACAAAAAGGAGAAAGATGGGTAAAATAAAATTAATTATGTCTACATTTTTAGCAAACTTTGAGTATTATTTATGTTAAAATTCTCTTTGGAAATGTTTCTCAAAGAATTTCAATTTATTTAGAAATCATTATTTTATCAATTAGAAAATTATTTTAATTGTATAGACATCGATAAAGCATTTTGCCTCTTTTTTTCTTTAAAACACGGGATTGTTCTCTTTTCTACTTAAGTTTTCCATTTAATGGCATTTAATTCAAAATTTCCCACAATCCAACTTCAAAATAGTCAAGATTTACTTTTTAAAAGAAAAGGCACTAAAATAGGTTTTGGAGCGATTTAAAAATTTATCTGTATTTTTAAGATAGTTTGAAATATCAAAAACTTTTTCACTTACAATAAAAAAATATCTAAAATAAAAAAATATGTTTAGCATCCTTGTGATACATTAAATTTCTATGACTTTTTATCTCCCCTTGAGAAAATAAAGTTGTTAGTAAAGATTTGTCTCTAATACATTGAAAAATATTACAATAATACCTAACTATCAAATAATACCTTATCGGATATTTGTGAATTCTTAGTCTAAAAATAGCAAAACCTAATACTATCTTAGATTCATATTCTAAAAATAACCTGAGGGCAATCGAGGATGGATTGTTTGTTAGATATGGTTTAGAGAACTTCTAATTATTGTTTTATTTAGAAACGAGACGCTATAAATGAAATTGTAATGGAAGGAAAAGATATTCTGTTCTGGAGAATATTAAGGATTAGGATTACAAAGGTGCAGTTAAACAGATTTCAACAGCATTCGAGTAACATGGTTGCAAGAAAGATGTGAAAGTTCAAATTTTGTAACATCATGTAGAATAATTATCGGAATTTTATTTTACTTTGTTGATTTATATATAGTGATATTCCACCGAGATGTTTACAATATGATACATGTAAAGTATATTTTAATATGATAGAAAATTAAAATTATATGCTGAAGTGGGATAATGACGGAAATTCACTTATGAAAAGCACAAGATGAAGCATGAAAGAGATGAGGAAATATTTCACCCGGTGGAGGCAGTGGATATTTTTCCCCATCTGAAATAATTATTCAAAAAAATAAGATTAAAATTTTAATTTTTCTTACAAATAAACTTTTGTTTATTATTTATCGATACATTATCTGAGAAATATAGTCAGAAAACTGCATACGGTGGAGTAAATCTTATTTCTGTTCTGATTTCAGAGCATCAAAAATGTAATTGGTGCTGTTAATTTAAATTTGATCCAATAATTTTCGAAATAAAATTTATTTAACGGTGAATGTATTTATTTATTACTAATTATTTCACAGTGAATAAGACGAAATATTTTTCAAAACTGTTTATTTGTAAAAAAAATTGTGGAATTTTTTATCTTTAGATTTGTTTGAAAGAAGAAAATTAAATCGCATGACTTTCAAACACATCGTATTGTTTTAAAAGAAATTATTAACTAATTCTACAATAAATTCTTATTTCTGTAGTTAAAAATGTTTAGTCAATTTTTCAATCTACTAAAATTAGACTGAAAAAAATTATTTCTGCTTAAAATTTAAAAACATTTTCTAAAAATTGCAGAAGCATTCAATAGGAATATCTTAAAATGGTATTTCTTAATTTCTGTGTGTATAAAATGGTATTTCGTCAGATTTCTGATACATAAAATGCATTATTTATAGTTTTATTTAAATTTAAATTTTTATTCTGAATTGTTACCAAAATACTGTTATTTAAATACATGCACTATGTGGATTTAAGCAAACATTTCTGATCAAAGCACATAATTAGAAGATAAATTTTGAAAGAGTTAAAAGTTATTGTCATGTTCTGAAAATTACTGCTCTTTTACTGGCTGTTTGCTCTCCTAATATATCAATAAGGATTTAAGGATTTTGAATGAGGCCAATTTACAACACTCAGGACTTTAAAAGTGCTTAAAGTTTCACATAAACGCCCTTGAATCCTAGTCTTTTGTAACCTAATCCTTAAAGCTCAGAAACTAATATTAATCAGTTTTCATTTAAATATTATTCATATAATGGAGCTAATATTAACTTGATTTTCACTTTAATTATTTACTTTTTAGATTTCATTTCAATTTTTGATTGAATTAATTTCATTGAATAGCATTCTAACATTAAATCTTAAATATATTTCCAAATACTATAATTTAATTATGATGTGCTTGAAATTTGTAATGATTTATTTTTTTATTACTTTTGCACCTTTTTTATTTAGCTGTTGCAATGTTTGATACGTATTATTCAGTTAATCGCTTTTCCACCTATTTCTTTTGCCAAAAGAATTAAGTTGTTTTCATTTTTTTCTCTCTCTTTCAATGTGATATAAATTTGTAAAAGACATGATATTAAGATTCCCGAAATTTTATATTAATAAATTCTGGTATTTCTTATAAACTAAAAGTTGTGAAATAGCGAAAGAAAAAAACTAATTAAACTAATATTAAAGGGTTTAATAGTAGAAAATATTATTTATTTAACAATATAGTTTTCAAAATAAAATCATGAAAACGTGATGAATGAAAAACATGTTATAAAGTAAATAAACTGAAATGGTATCTAACACCAATTCAATAATATTTATGCTATAATATACTAAGTATTCTAATTATACCGAATATAGATAATATTTTAACTAGACCAGATCTTACATATTCAAAAACAACAGGTGTGCCCTCCCAGAAAGTTTCTTGCAATTCTCTTAAAATTTCTTACAAAAAACTGAATTAACATTTTGTTTATATTAATAATAGGGCGAAAAAGGGAAAACATGTAATTTTTCTCCATATAATAAACAAATCCCCAGAATAAATTTATGAAAATATCACTTTAAGTACTTCTAGAGGAACAAAATCGACATTTAAATTATTTCAAAGAAATGAACATAGATACAGCGAATGATTTCACATACCTAGATACTTATAAAATGGCGTTTGAAATTTATATTTCAGTAAATATTTTATCACCTAAGCATCTTTGGGAACTCTGGTACACATAAGCTTCATTCTTAGGCACTATACACGAGAGTAAGATAACCCTACGAAGGAAAGTTTAAGCTTTGATGAGATTGAAAGACAAACTGTGAGGGTAAAGTGATGACAAAGTTGTATGTGCACAGGATTGTTTAACAGAATCTTCAAACCTTGCTTAGTTACTAAAAATTTATA
>JAOUZG010040071.1:7657874-7679651 GCA_026289955.1 Argiope argentata
TAAAGTTGTATAAGATAAAATTAATACTTATATATTAAACTTTACTTAAACATATAAGATAAAATTAATCTGAATACAAGCATAGTTTCCTTAACATAAAATAATTTCATTTTTAATCCGTTTCGGATTGCCTGACAAGATTCTTATAGTTACAACTCAATATTTTTTTAATAATATTATATTGACGTTAATAATTTACTATTTCAAAGAAGCAGAGATATTTGCATTTTATTAGAGCGTTTAAGTGTGTTTATTAAAAATATTGATTCACTCACGAAAATAAACATGTCTAAACAAATATCAAAAGAGTATAGAAGCTTCGAATTGGAACTAGATTAATTACTTATTCTGAAATTCTTAAGGCCTACTATTTTTTCTTCATTAATTTTGGAATATATTATATTTCTATTCAAACTTTGTTTGTTTATCTGTTTAAAATCATTAACATAAAAATAACACTTATAAATGCTTTTTCAGGGCCGGATTTGTTTCTTGAATATGTATATATGTGTACGCGAAAGATTTTCCGGTTTATTCTTTGAATTATGTTTTATTTCAGTTGCATTAATTTTATGTACAATTAAATCTCCGACATTTCTCCTTTTTCGGTGCCTTTTAATACATTTGCAGAATGTAAAATTCCATGTCAGGTCTCTTATTATCTTTTAATATGAAAGAGTTTTAGAAAGATAATTTCATTCTTTCAAGACATTACTTATTGTTGCAGCTAGCTCTTTTCTCCTTTAGGATTTGTTTACTGAAAATGCGGATTTTCTTCAGGTAGCCCCACTCGTAAAGCACTCTTTAGATAACATAATTGTTCTAATTTCTTCATCGTCTCTTGTCTTAAATGTAAGTTGAAGAATGGATTCAGAAATCCTTGAATATGTTTCCGGTTTTCTTAATTTTTTTTCAGTCAAAGAATATTTTTCATTTGTTATTCTGAAAGGTACACCGAATTTACTTACTTTACCTTTCATATGTTGCATTGTCAGAGTCGTATTGCAACATGGAGAAGCAGTTTCAAATTCCTAAGTCAAATTTTGCTAATCCAGAAGACGAGATAAGATTGTAAAGTAGAGTGGAATGAAAAAATCCATTTTTTATTTTCCTTTTTATTAGAGTGGAAATGTTACCTTTTGGTGTAGATAAAATAAATTACAAATGTGAAAAATATGAGTGTAAGTTTTGAGCTTCTCAACGACGCTAAAGTTTCATAAAGGCCTCATTTTTGCTACTTTCTAAAGATTTTTTGCGAGATAATCATTGTTGTAATAGCATGGAACAGTTGCATTTTGATATAAATAAGATAAATGAAAATTATTAGCAAAATATTAGAGTACATTTTAAGATGCCGCAAAGACTATAAAATTTGATAAAAACACAATTTTTGCAATTTTTTAAATTTGCAAAAAGTGTTTGAATTTAAATTTAATTTGTGCGTGCCTTGATTATGAAATATAAAGCTTTAAAAAAGGGCTGTCAAATCAATAAAAGAATAAAAAAGGCTTTATTATTAAACTGGAAGGGCACTGAGTCCTTACCGAAACAGTCGTTATTGAGGTAAGGTGGGTATTTTTCTGCGTTCGTTGACAAGGATAGAGCTAGTTTCAAATCAGTACTTTGCCGAGTCTCCGTTGCGTCTATTATACAGCACATTAAAATAACTCTTTTTTTTGTTAATTTGATCGCTTTCTTTGAGTAAAGAATGTTCAGTCTTAATTAGTGAGGACAAGATAAATATTGTACTGCTATATTTTTGAGACAATTAGAGATTTGATTGACTCTGAACTCTCTAGTTACGAATCTAATGTTATTGTTAAATTAGACATGAACTCAAAATTACTTAAGAGAGGAATTCTTCGGTAAGCGAAATATGTGACACTTTAGTTCTCATAATAGAACAAATATGATCAAGAATCTCTATTCTTTTCGCTTCAAACAAAATAATTTCACAAATGACAAAAGCCTATCATGCTAAATATAGCAATTTATTATAATCTGATAGCAGAAAAAGCTCAGATAATTTTGATTTCAACCTCACAAAATTTAGATAAGAAACTAGACGTTTATTTTATATTGATTATTTGCATAAAATTGTGTTTTGGAGCAAAAGGTTTAAACGATCTATTCTCTAACAAGAAAATGATAAAAGGTGATATTGATATATTTACGATATATGCACTTTTAGTATAAAAGAAACAATAAAGAGAAAAGAACAACAGATAACAGTTAATTTAAAACAAGAACGGTAAAAACGTACCAGAGCATCAAAACCGATTACTAGCGTCAGTGACATTGAAGAACAGTTTTATTTACAAAAAGAGGCAAAACAACCAGATTTCTCACAAAGAAAGAAGCGATAAAACTCCCAGGTGCCTGTGTGGTATATTCTAAAGTTGCCTTTCATATACTAATAGTTCCAAACTTCTTTTTAAAATTATCGCATATTCACGAGGTAATGTAGTGCAAACAGAATTTTTAAAAATTCTGTTCGAAACTAAAAGCTAGCTTTTCACCACTATTATCCAAACTAAAATCTAAGAAAAAAATTTAAAAACCCTTTTTAAAATTTTCATTTTTTTTCGAGCTTTTTCGTGTCATCTGAAGGTAATGTAATATTATTGCATCCAAATTTTTAAAACTTGTTTTTGAACTTAAAAGGCAAATTTTCCACTTTATGTCCAGACCAATTTTTTATGGTCTATTTTAAAATTTCCACTTTTCCCATTTTTTTACAAATCGGAAGCTTTTTGCGGCACTTCAATGTAATGTAAAATTGCAAAAAAAATTTTTAAAATTATTTTTGAACTTAAAAGACAACTATTCCGCACTATTACTAAGCTAAAATCTTTAAAAAAATTAAGGCCCTTTTTTTACAAAGTTTTAGCTTTTTGGAGCATTTAAAAGTAATGTAATATCGCATCCAAAATTTTAAAAATTGTTCTTGAACCTTAAAGACTGTTTTTCCATACTACTACGAAACTTAAATCTTAAAAAATATACCAAGGTTATCTTTGTTTTCCCTCAATGTACGAGCTAAAAACTCTTATCTGAATATAAACATTGAGATAAAATATAAAACATTAAAAAAATTGTTCTACTAATATAAAACAATTTTTTTCTACTAATTCCATGTTGTAATGATGCATTTATTTTTATCGAGGCCTTATTCGGGTAAAAATATACAATTAGTATTAGTAGAAACTTTCTTTGTAAAGCATTTAATTATTTCTTACCATATTTAACACTTTAATTACTCTTTACATTTTTCAAACTTCCCATGTGTTGAGTGATCTAATACTTTGTACTAATATCTCTTAGTTTCGTATAATCTTGTAATAAGATTTCGAGGATTAAAGTTATAGGACAAGATAACTCAATTTGGTTGAAAATTCATCGTCATTGATTAGCAAAGAGTAATTTGATAGTTATTAACGAAGTTTCATTAATTTTCAAAGTTTTCAACCCTATTAGAAGAACCGCTGGCTTTGTTCGATTTCCAAATTAATCTCAAAACAGGATTTAACTCTTTGTACTCCGATGGTACCTCTGACTCTCCATTCAAGATTGCGCATCATTTTGACGTTTTATTTATTTATTTATTTTCAATTTAATTGATAAAAATGCCTACATAGTGGTTAAGAGATGTAGATTAATTTTTCAAAGAAGTTGGACAAAATAATTATGTATATTTATTTTTCACAGCAATAAAATAATCTTTGTATTAGGTGAATAATTTTGCATCTAAATATTTTTTGGAGTGCAAAGGGTTAATTTATATACTAAATAGATTTTCAATGAGCTTAAGTCCTGTTTGATTAGGAATTAATCTATTTCACCAATGACCGCACTATCAGTTATTTGCAGGCAAGTGCTTTTATATTGTAATATTCTATGATCGTTTCAAGTTTAAAAAAAATAACAAGATATTCAGTAAACAGCTATCTTAGATTTGTAGATCTTAGTATTTTCATCATCTTCATCTTTCTACCCCAAAAATCTAGCTAAAAAAGATTTTTTTGTTGCAGATTTATTTTCCAAAAAGTTTTTTCGATGCTTGAAACAGTGCGAAAATTTTACATGCAAAATTTACAAAGGATATCATTTTGCCCCTTCTGAAGAAAACTATTTATTTAGAAGGGATAGTTTTCTTTTGTGTATTCATCCAATTCTGGTCTAAAATTTTCTATAACTTTACTTTACACATGGTGTCTTAGGTGGGTAGAGCAACTGCTTATTTCTTTAAATACTGCATCTAGACATATAGTTCCATTTGCAGCTTACATTTTTGAAAGTAACATTAAGGAAAATTACATTTTTACCGTAGCGTAAAATTGATATTTAGTAAAATATTTCTCATATATTCATGTATGTACACAAGACGTTTCAAGCATGTGTATACAGTTTTTATTTTCAAATTTAGTAGGAGTAATAACAAATTTAAAACAAAACGATTTCCTCAAATGCAAATTTATTTAATACAAAACACAGTCTTAAAAATATTTATTTTCTTGTCCATCGCACAATCATCATGGCATCAAATAAATATATTAAATACGCATTATGTTTACCGGCTTCCTTATGGGGTCCAGTGCGTCTTCCTCGTGTTCTGGGCGTCCCCTTCCAGCTCAAGTGTAGCCCTTGGCATCTGTCCACGGTTCAAAATGACGATGCCCGTCCCCAAACTGCCTTAATGTTGCTTTAAAACTTGACTTTAATGTAAGAAATTAAAACAAGCCACCTATTACTTATAAATATTCATATACTAAATCGAAGGTCAGATAGATAGATATATTAATAAGATTCCTGTGTGTTTTGAATTTAACAATGCACTGTTGGTGCTTTGTAGCAATCATTCTTTACGACGGATTTAAGCTGCCTTTTGAATGATACGAAATAAACATTCCTCTTTTAATGTTTTTCTGTTTTATTTTTAAAAAAAGAACAGTTACTGTATATTTCGTATTGCTTATGAAGTGAACTTGGTTGACTTTTGGAGAATATACAATCAACAGTCAATAAATGATTTATTTTACTATATAAATTAAGGGATGGGATTCCTATCGCTCAAAGACTCCCAGGAGGGCTGTTGGGATTTTTCTAAGAGGACTGCGAAGATCATGTGATTAAGATGTGAATTTTGCTTTTAGGTCGACTTCGTAGCATAGGGGTAGCTCATCTTACCCGAGATTTGGGCGTCCTGGGTTCGAGTTCCGGTTAAGGCATGGTTGTTCTTCTGTGTAAGGTGAGGTGTGTTAATGTGCTCCCTGTAAAAATAATGATCGTGTAATGATCATCCTCATATGAGCTAGAAGTTAGACTTCTGCCCTCGGTTACTCAGAAATCCATATCCTCAGAAACTACTGCCACCCCTCTTTCCGTTGTAAAGCACATTCGAGATCATCATCACGCATAATGATATTCACTTTGATAGTTTCACAAATATTGATTACTTTGGTTGACTAAATATTTAGAAAACTTTCACAAATATTCAGTATGTATCTATTAAACATTTTAAAGCACTCGTGTGTTTTAATAGTTCATAGTTTGACATAATTTTTTTTAATTAAAATTATGTGGATTTTCGTTCTACTGCAAATAAAACAGAGTTGGTAAGTGTTCCTCAAAAAATGTATCATTAAAAATTATTAATATCTAAATTTACTAATAAGTCTTTTTCAAATATAAATGAAAGATTACCATTTCTTACTCCACAGGAAAAAATAGGATAATGGAAATGAAATAGAAAATTACCAATGCAAAAAAAAACGCATGGTATTCTAAAAAATTCCAAAAAGAAATTAAATAAAACAGTTACTCAATTTAAATAAAGTAGAATAAAAATTTACATGAAGTAAGCATTTCAATGCTATTGAATTCCGTTAAAAATTCCTAACTGGATTTTCTTTTCAATTTTGTAATCGGTCCTTGTAAGTTATAAAAGATTTATCTAAAGATAAGAAAATTTGACTGAGCAAATGCTATTAAAAATACTAAGAGAATTAACCTACATTAACAGAATAAATTACTGCAAATGTAAATGTAAAAGATATTCAATGAATCGTAATTCGTGACCATTTAGTTATGTTTGAAAAACGCTATTAAAATTCTTTTAAGAAGTAATTTAAAACATTTCTTACTTGAAATATCCATTTGAATCAGAAACAAATTATACATTTATGTCAAAAAGAAGAAAAATTAAACTGAGAGAGGAAATAAAATTTAATAACCCTTTTGTAAAGTTTTTATAATTGATTGATTTGAATTTGATTAATTTTTATATGAATTTTGATTAAATAATTTCAACTAGAAAATAGTTTTCTAAAATAAATTTAGCATAAATCAAAGAATTAAGAATTTAGCGTAAGAAAGAGTTTTTTAGCATAAATCAAAGAATATAAGGAAGATATAAGTCATAATAAATGCATTAAAAAAATTTAAAAATTCTCAGGAATATTTAAAATTTTTCTTCTTTATGATGTTTTGTTATACAAGCGTAACGTCTGAATTGTAGCGTATAATTGTAAAGTATCGTGACGTTTACAATAAATACATCCTGCAACGTTTAAACTTTTGACAAATGGTTGATTTTAATTTAAAGTAATCCTGATCTGTATAAACACAAAAAGGATCGAAAAGACATTCATTTCTTAGATGAAGCATATAAACGTTCTTGTTTTTTGTTATTTTAGAATCATGAGATGTAAATTTCAATATAGAATATAAGAGTAAATATTTAGAATAAATCGGAAATATAGTTTTATAAACCTAAAAAAAGGGAAATAATATATTTTCTTTCAACTTGGTAGAAAAGATTTTTTGGAATGTCAGAATTTTTTTCCGAGTATATTTTCCGAGTTTTCAAATAAAATATTTATAAAAAAGCTATTTTAAAAATATCATCTAAAATAAAGTGACACTTTTCTAGTCGAAGTGATTTATCATATTTTTTGTTGCGTTTTCTAGTACTATAGAAATGAAAATTTTGAATTTCTCCCAAATGATTGCCTTCCAATTCCAAACAAACAAAATGTAAAGGAATAATTATTACCCTTAGTATAAAAAAAACTTTGAAATATTTTTGCAGTTAACTAACATAGATAAAAATTTTCTTCGTATTAATTTTATTGCTAAAACTGTAAAATGTTTAAACATTTAGATACGGGAGACTGAATGCCGGATAATAATATTGACAGATGACAATTTTTACTTAATTCTGTTCTTGAATTAAAATACATTTAATAACATATATTATTAGAACAATATTTTATTTTTATAAAATCAGTTTTACTTAGTTATTTTAAAAATTTAACAAAAAATGTCTTCTTGTTTCAACACGAATGCAAGTTTATTTTGATATTATTCTTAGAAGACGTAAAAAAATAAAAAATTAATCTATTAAATATTATGATATTATTCTTAGAAGATGTAAAACAATAAAAAATATCTATTCGATATTATGATATTATTCCTAGAAGATATAAACCAATAAAAAATTAATCTATTGAATATTATTATAATATTCTTAGAAAATATAAAACAATAAAAAACTAATCTATTGAACATTAATTTGTACTCCCGGATTATTAAAAAATTCAAGGGGTTTAGTATTTACGACTCAAGATATTATTAATTATAGATCATAGTAAATAATCCCAAATAGTATTTTTTATCATTAAGTATTCAAAAAGATTTCCTGCCTAAGTATAAGCTTTCTGTTCACGATTATTTGTAGGTTTTATAACATTAAATTCTGTTTTATTAATGGAAGGTCAAAATATATACCATATAACAAATTAAGAAATTTTAACTTATGATATGAGTACCAGGAAACATATTTCAGTTTTTTGGTAGCATTTTTTTTTCGTCCCGTGCTTCTTACTTATGTTGGTTGGAATATTCTTGCTGTATTTTACGTGTTTTTTTGGAGTTATTAAACCTTCCTAAACTAATATGAGGTCACTTTTAGCATAGTTTGAAACAATATGTGGCTAATAATGAAAGCAAAAGTCGTAAAGAAGGTAATAAATATTTGAAAAAGCTTAGTTGTAAGCAATAAGAATTTGTTCCTAATTCCTTTATATTTGAAATTTCTTCCATTATGAATTGTATACTGCTTCACGTTTGTACGTCTTGTGGCTTACTTGTTGGTACAAAAGGAGTTTATACAGCGAGATTTAAAAAATAACACAGGAAGATTTAAATGCAAGATGCTAAGGAGCCGGGGAAATCTCCTGATTAGAAATTTTAAGAGACTTTGATTTTTAAGAGATATATTAGAAGGAATATCAAAAATTAAATATAGATTAATAGTATTTATAAAATATCGTAGTGTGTAAGACAGGTTCTACACAACAAAGAATAACAATACATCTCTCTTGCTAATCAGCAAAATCTTGCTTTCTCCTAAAATTCCAGCATATGACACAAAAAGTTTGAGCAACATTTGACATAAAGCAAAAGAGTAAGTGATTTCGCAGAGAAAATTTTCAGCAAAAAGGGATATCAAGCCTTATCTACAAGAAATCGAAATTTCAATAATGTGAACATAAACTAAATAATACTTAATTTTGGCATTCTTGGAAACTTGCGCTGTCCCCATGGCATTCGTTTTTTACCCTTTCTACATATCAAAGAAATTCTCTTATCTTTTAAACTACACAACTCAGTTCCACCCCGTTATTTTACCAATGAGAATTCATCCAAATATATTGAAAAAAGGAATTCGATTGTTGTATTGTTCTTATTCACCAACCTTAGGATGAAAATAGGGAACCAAATACGACTAAAGAAAATCTATTGTGCTGTAAAAGAGGCTCACTAATTCATAGAACTGATAAGAACAGTTCTCAACTGAATTGTTAAGGTACCCATCTTCAGAAAGAAAAGAAAATAACTAAAAGAAAAACGCTGGCTGCGTAAACCATCCTTAATTACTAATGTCAAGATAGGTTTGTAATGCCGTTGCGTAATCGCATTGCCCTTAGTTCTCCAAATAAGATCTTGTGACACCCACTTTCGGGAAACTTCCAA
The DNA here is from genome assembly GCA_026289955.1 of Argiope argentata. NCBI lineage: Eukaryota > Metazoa > Arthropoda > Arachnida > Araneae > Araneidae > Argiope > Argiope argentata. The sequence goes on from JAOUZG010040071.1 coordinate 7,666,911, forward strand.
AGTTGTCTTTTTTTATCTTTTTAGTTTCTTCTCAGAACGATTACGCTGAAACAGCGTGTCTATAATTGGTGTTCCAGCCAACTTAGATTGGATACGATATATTTCAAGCTATTATGAATCGGAAATTTAATTCGGATCTCATTTCTTTCCAAAGACTTATTAGTGTTATACAATAAGAAATATATATATATATATAATTTATTATTCAATGTTTAAATTTGTGATTAAGTTCAATATGTTAATAATAATGCTTTGATTATTCATTTAGTTTCTATTTTGTTTTATCATATTACCTTGTATCATTGCTGGCAAGAAGAAAATTAAACATTTCCCCATATTTCAATCAAACGATTATTTAATAAGAATTAAAACGATAAAAATTAGATATTTGAATTAACTTAATACTTCTGATTGTAATTAACGAATATTAGACTTTTCCCCCTTTTTTTATTATGGATGTCATTTAGTATAAAAACTCTCACTATTTTCTTTCCTCTTTGTATCTATGGTTAAATTGTATTCTTTCTTTATTTCTTGCAAATGATTTTGGAATTTTTCAATATGTTTAGTTTAAATATCTTTAGGATTTAATTCACACAAAGTTGGTTTTAAGAATAATATTTTTACTTATTTATAACAATTGTTTCCTTATTTAGAATTCAATGACCAAATTTTGAAATTTGATTTATTCTTAAATGCGATTTACCCCAAAACTTTTAATGCATTTCCTATATAAGTTATTTTATCCGGAAATACCACTGAACACGAGTCTTTTTTCAAAACGATTCACAATTCCACCAACTCAAACAATCCCATATTGTTTTTTTCTTTTATATATTTTTACTATTCTACTATTTTCCTCTTCTTATTGTTTTGATTTCTATGCAGGCTTTATGTTTGCATTTGTTATTTATTTCTTTATTATACTCCATTATATATATTTCCTCTTTGAAAAATGAAATTCTCCTTTATCCAATATTGAAAGGATACATAAAGCTCTAAAAACTGGGATGCAGGTGGTATAACTATATGTAATGTCTTTATTTCTCATATTTCAAGTCTGTTTGCTTTCTTCATGTATTTTCTATTAAGCGGTTTATTTATTATGTGTATTATTTCTAGTCTTATGAAGGAACATTTCCTTTAGTCTTGGAAAAATGTGTCCAAGAACATACTCCTAATGTGTGAGAAGCACAAAAGAACACCTCTTTTTTATCATTAGAAGAAATCTATAGTGTTATTATATGACATTATGTATGACATAGAAGACCCATTTAATAAGTAAATACTATAATGACAACCTACAACTGGATCAATTAATTATTCGAAAAAGTTAGATGCAATATTCATAAACAAAGTAAATTACAAAGCGTAATGCAAAAATGCATGAAAAATGAGAAAAAAACAAGTATACAAATCTGAGAAAGGAAATGAAAAATAATGCATATTATCCAGATCAAAATCTGAAATCTGAATATAATAGTTTATATAATTAACAACAATTAAAAGAAAAATATTCTCAAGCAGATCCATCAGCAAAACAGTACTGCGTATTGACGACACTAAAAGAAAAAATTACATTTGAAAAAAAGGTTATAATAAACTCATACTAATGTATTTTGGATTGCGTTCATAATACAAATGCTAAAGTCAGGTAAAATATATCATTTGATTAATCAAGTTTTTTTTTATAAAATCATGTGGATCATATGTGAGCAAAAGCAATTTTTCATATATATTTTTTATCTTTTTAGATTTTCTAGCCTGCGTTTTTCTTACTTCTAACTATTTTGCCATATTGGGAAATTTTTTTATTGGAAAATTAAGGAATGTTTAGACTGAATAATATTTAAATCTCTCTTTTTACTAGGTAATCATAGCATGTGTTTTAATTTCATGCATAACTGTGAAAAATAAAACTAAGAAAAAAAATTTACAATATTCTTTTATACCAATATGTGAAAACAAAAAAAAACAACCTTGGAATTACTTCATTAAGTGTTTGTTTCTATATTAAAAATATAGATAAACAATGCATTAAAATTAATGATTAAACATCCTATTGTATTCTTAATAAATTACCTGAATAAATTAACTGTTAATAGGAAACTAAAATATTTCATCGGAATTATTTTTAGAATAGCTGAAAAATATTGATTAGGGGATCATTTTAAAAACTCCTCATTTATGAAAATCCTATTTCATATAAAAAGTTTTCATCAGAAGAAAATTAGTGCCAGGTTGGTATGATATTTGCTTTCAATTGTTTTCTTAATTTGAAGAATAACAAATAATAAAATGTACTTATACGTTGATAAATTTCATTTTTCTTATTAAACCTGACGCAATAGATTATTATTTAAGTCTCTTAACTATTTATTCCGTTTAAGATCAATTATTGCAAATTTTCTATGTTATTGCTCCTGGCTTTGTTCAACCTTGAATTTATTTTATATTATCAAGGATATACTAGAATTTCCTGTCAATAAATCTAGTTCGTAATCCATTTCAACCATTTCCAAGATTTATTGATGGAAAATGTTGACTCGAACTTTGGCTGAATACAATTTGTTTGTTGAAGCAATTGTTCGAATCATCTATAAATTATTGTTTTAGAATATCCTAATTTCCTTTGATCCGGTTTAATTAAGTGGAACAAGTGAAATAAAGCAAAATGTATTATAATCAGATTACTTATCTATATGTATTTTTAAAAAATGGCAACCTTTATTTAAACTTTTCCATTTATTTATGTTTATTTTATCTCAAATGCTCATAAAGCATTTTACGGTTGTTGTTTTTTTGAAATTGCTACTGTTTATATTTACTCAAACTACCTTGACATTATTAAATATAGCTTCTAGAAAAGTGTTTCTATTTGAAAATAAATTTATTAATTAAAATATGTAAATATTTCGTTTAAAAGTAAAATAAACCTGAACTTTTAACATCATCATTAGCTCTATTTCGTAAGTTTTGACCTTACTGTGCTACAATTAGCATTAAAAATCAGTTACTTTTGAATATATATTTTTATATATGATTGTTAAAAAATATATTCAAAGAAAATTCAATAAAATTTTTCTTTTAAAGTAATTCAAAGAAAAGTAAAATTTGATCCGATGAATCAAAATTTAATTATAGATATATGTTTTATTAAAATGACATTTTATTTACTGCTACAAAGTGTAAAATATGAATATATCAGGAAATAAATTTCTGTTTTGTGTAAAAGCAGAAAAAAATATATAAAGATTAAAAGGAAATCTGCAATCCATATTTAAATGTATCATGACAGAACATAATTTCTTGAGTGGCCAAGCACCACGTGCTCGTGCAAGTTAAATTATATTTTTATTCATTTTAATTGTTTCATTGAAGTAGTCACTTTAGTACTGCAAGCTATCAAAAAACTTTATCTTGCATTTATTGTTTAAAAAATTATAACATCTCCTATTTATTTCATTTCATATAATCACGTGCTCAAAATGTCATTTTTCTAGGTTTTATTTGCTGTAGTCATTAACTTATTTTTTAAATCAGAGATTTTGTAAATGAGAAATTTTTTAAAAAATTGAGATGCTCTTGCAGATAATAGAATTTTTATTTTTCGCCTACGGATTTTTATTGACGCCACAAACCTCATTCCCAAAAACTACATCATATTCTGACATCATAAAAAATATAAGCTAATTTCTAATACATACTGTTACTTTAAAGAATGAATTATTAAATTTCTTTAAAATTAAATAAAATAAAATTGATAAGCAATTAAAATGCATTTCTTAGCGGCAGTATATGGAAAACTAACAATCAATAGAATACTGAAGCGTTCTACAGAAATGCTTGAAAAATTAATGCTTAAGGCAAATTCCTTATTTCGTAAAATGACTAAGCGAAGTAGTAAATAATGGTATGATAAAGTTAGTATTCAAACAAAGATTGCATAAAATATACACTTCATCATCTTTACGGCATTGCCATAGAATTTAGAAAAGTTTTGATAGCACCTCAGTCGTTTCTTTTAAAGCAAACACAACAGGTAGCAGGAACAAGAAATTTTTTGTTAAGCATGACTTAAAGTTGTTGGTTTAATCCACCATCGAATATAATTTATTCTACTTAATTTAAAACAAGCTCTTTTTCCGAAACGAAATATTTCATAGTTGGCCGGTTTGGTATTTTAAATTCTGTAGAATGTTGAAGAATTGTGTACAATTTATAATCATTCCACAGATTGTTAACGTGTTACCATCGTTTTGTAAAATTCCTAAGCATTAAACAGGAATGCTGGTTTTCGTATATTGACATGAAAAGAATTAAATAAGCTGAAATAAAAAGAAGATTTTAACAAGTGATGTCATCATTCTTAAGGAAGGAAATGAAATCGATGCTTAAATAATTTTGTAAGGCAAAAGGGATTTTAAATTGATCATCTTTCGTAATAATTAACAAACAATTAATAATATTTAAATTAATTGAATATCAACATCGTAAAAAAAGTGCACAAAATTTAGAATATTGATTTTGGAAATTCATAATTTTATTATCGCAAGTACATAATATTTCAAAAACAATTTATGATTCATCTGATATTTTTTAAATGGTTGTTGATAGCTCATTTCATAACTAGAATAATTTTTGAGATTTATGCTACTAGGATAATATTTTTGAATTGTAATAAACGAATTTTTATATTCCAAATTTATATAAATTTTTTTAAAAGAAGAGGTTTTTATTATATTATATATCATTATTGACTGCATACTGGTATTGTATATTTATATCGGTATAAACTTATATATAGATGTTTTTTATCTACATCGGTGTAGATTTATATATTTATATTAGATATTCATATTATTAAAGACCAATATATTTAAAGTAAAAAAACGCTTAGTTATTTTTATTTCGACATAGCATCAATACTGTATTACGTGAATTACAAATTAACAAAAATTAACTGCAGATTTTAAATTAAAAAAATTTTCAAATATTTTTTTAATAATATTAATTATAATATCTATTAATTTTGAATAAATATTATTAATTGTATCCCCTATATCTAATAAAATACTCCTTTCAGATTAAATCTCTAATTGAAATTTTAAAGAATGCTACAATATTACCATTTTTGTGTACAAACTGATAATTTAAATATTACAATCGTAGGTACTTAGATTTAGCTAAACATTAGAGAATCTTATGTTAAAGTCTGTTGTAAAAGGATTTTATGAAACTAGAAGCAGCATCCATCTTGACGGAAAACTTGTCTGGAGGAATCAAATAAACATTGTTAGCTAAACGTGCAGCTAGCACAGCTAAGGTTTTCGCTGATAATGACGTTTAGAGATTGGTCTACTTCTATCCACATTTCGAGTAATAATGTTTTCTTAAATTCTATTAATGGATATTTAATGATAAATTCCTGGAAACTTTTAAGCATTTTACATATTTCAAGTAAAAAATAAGCATTTAATTAAGTTTAAGAAATGCATTTGTATATACCTAGGTGAATTCTATTGGGTGTGCATTCAATTTCTAGTAAATAAATTCAGAATAAAACGGATTTTTGAATTTAGATGAAACTATTTAAATGTTATGCAAAGCAATATTACCAATTAGCCAATTAAATTATTTTCGATTTTGTAATAGTTTCTTAATATTATTTTCAAATAAAAATTCATTTTTCAAATTAAATTGTTTAAGTAAGTTATTCTTTGTAAAGTGTATAATAATAAAAAAAATATATGAAGCAATATACCAAAAAGCAGAATTGTGGCTTGATTATTTAAATTTTAATTACAGTGGAGATATTTTTAAAAGTTTATGATTGACTACATTCCAGTCATAGAATAATGCATTAACTTTTTTTAAGAAAAATTGTATTTATATCTTTAATTTTTAATTATCTTTGTATATATATTTTTAAAATCTTTTATTCATATCAAATATTATAATTTTAAAGTTAAATCAGTTTCTTGCCGAAGTTTTCTTAAAGATCAATTTAAGATACTTGATTTGCTTTTGATATTTTTAATTGCTGTAATATATTCTCTGAAACTAATTCTCATTTTTTTTCTCAATTTTGAAATTAAGATAATATCTTTAATATTTACAAAACTCTGACAATGCTTAAATAAGCAAGGATTAGTTAACAAATATCATTTCAACATATTTTTATTCCTCATTGCAATATTTGTTTCCTGCATATATATATATATATATATAAAGTCAATTGGAGAGTCAAAAAAAGGAAAGAACGTGGAGAAATCAGCTAAAAATGTCTTTGAATAAAAATAAACTTCATTTAACAGAACAGAATTTTGTTAATCGACGCTTTCTATAATATATGATTATTTTTCAAATACCTCAATAAATACATTAAAAATAACATTTACTAGTTAGCATAAATTTTTATTTGCCTTTGAGTTAAAAATCATATTTCATTTGTAGACGATTTGGAGTAAATTTGCTTCAATCATTGCTCCATACACAATGATTTATCTCTGTCAGATGCAATTTATTAGGCATTATGAGAGGCTTTTGGAAGAAAAAAATGAAAATCATCATAACATTAAACATTATTGGATTTTCCACCTTTCACTGATTACAAATTTTTTATTTAGATTTTAATGTAATAGAACTTAACAAAAAGAAATTGTCATTCTTCCTAACAATAAAAATTCTTTATTACTTGAAATGCCTCAAACTCTTTTAGCATTATTTAAGTTTTAATGTAATCTATAATTTTCATCTTTTAAGTAGATATGTCATATATATGAAGAAAAATTATTAAAATAGATATGAGCCATCTAAACAGACTTGATATTATAAAATTATTTATTAACATCCAGAGTGTTATGAAAAAATAAAATATTTCAAAACTCTTATATATGTTTTCATCAAATCATTTAAAATCTTCACCGAACTATCAATTAAAGTGAAACAGAGAAAAATAAGAAGTATGCTTTTTCTTTTATTGAAAAGATAATTTGTTTTATTATACTGATAAATATTTTCATTTGATAATTACACCGACAATATTTTTGTTCGATATATATTTTTTATGGGAAAAGAAAAGCAAAATTCATCCAGTTATAACTAATGAAAAATTGTCGCTATAAAAATATTTAACTAATGTCATTTGAGATTATGGAAAAAATAAAATTAATTTATCATACTATATGATATTTAATAAATATTCCATGCTTCATGATAGAAATGCAATTTCATATAGATTGAAATTAAAAATGTAAACCATAATTAAGAAAAAATTTGGGATCATTGGATATATTAAATTCTATGGTTTTGAAACTTTACACTGAATGGTGAAATAGAAATATGAACTATGTCAATTTAAATGTAGGGCAAATCATTTATTGCTGTTAACAATTATGTTTATTTTTTGAGAGAAACATTATTTGAATTTCCAGGAATTATTGCGAAATGTTATTGTATTGTATTCAAAGCATAACTTCTGTCACCAATTTGTACTAGTTACCAACTAATGTCATTTTGATTATCGTGATTTAATAACAAATCATGACTAAATTTCTATTGTTTTTAGTATATTTGTAAAAAAAAGAAATTATCTCATTTAATTTGAAATGAAATGAATAATATTTGAAATTTGGAAATTATTATAAAAGTTATAATGCCTTATTACTGAAGAAAAATTGAAGTTTTGAATTTAAAATCAAATATTTATATGATTCCTTGACCTTATATGTTGATTTCTTTTTTAGTATTTAGTCTTTAAAAGTTCTATAAATAAATACGTAAAATATTAACATTTCTATAAATCATTTTTAAACTAAAACTTTAATTATATTTAATTATAATTCATTAATTAACTTTAATTATAATTCCAACTAAAACTACAACCATACTTAATTTTTATTATATTTAATTTTTATTATGGGATGAACTAAAGCTATTAAATAAAAAATAGATAGTGCAATTTCTGATATCTATAACCAAAATATATAAATTTTAAAATTTATATATTTAAATTAAATAAATTTATATTTTAAAAAAATTATAAATTTAAAATTTTATGATTTAAATTATACAAATTTATAAATTTCATAAATTTTATTATTTATTATAATTATATAAAAAATAAATGTATTAATAAATTTTAGAATAATAATAATAAATAAATTAGAATAAATAATAAATTTTAGAATAATAATAATAAATAAATTAGAATAAATAATAAATTTTAGAATAATAATAATAAATTAATTAAAATAAATAATAAATTTAATAATAAGTTTTAGAAATATATAAATTTTAAAATTCATATATAAAGTTTCAGAATTTGAAGTTCAAATATGCAGATGCCCAACGGTCCTTCGTTAGGGAAACACACGTTTAGCCAGATTCAATTAATTATGAAACCACAATAAATCATTTGACATTGACAAAACTTCCCACTCGTAAGGTTGAATAAAATCGAGTTTTCGCCAATTGATGGAAGTGCTTCCGAGGAACTGCCATTAGGTACCTTTGGTATTGATCGTGAAGAAAAACTCTCGGCACGAAAATGGTGTTTTGATACAGTAGGCTGGTTTCGGTGATTTCTGTCACAGCAAATGTTGTTTTAAAGTGACAGTTCGGTTTCCCATCCCTGACAGGATGTTATTTCGAGCTTTCATTTTCTGAAATGCCGGTCGATGTTTTCCATCTTACTTTTATGGACAGATGAACTTCGGTGAAAAGACCGTTTCAACTGCAAGATCCGATATTTGGAAGTATCAAATGTTGTCTGTCAATCATGGTTTTATTATGAGAAATAAGAAACTTAAAGTAGTGTAGAACTTTTACTGTATTCAATTTTTAATCGTCGTGGTTATATAAAATTCTCATTGGAATGTAAGGTTAATTTTGAACGGCGTAATTATTTATTTACATTGTGATACTAAATTGATGAGAGTGCTCATATTATCAAATACTGAATTTTTTTTTACAACAAACAACCCGAATCAAATGCTGAAGGACCCCCCCCCCGAAAAAAAAGATACGAGTTACTTCTGTTATGGGGGGGGTACAAATTTTCCTTATGAAAATATGTTGATGATAATAAATGAAGAAGTCAGCTATAAAAAATATTTGAATCAAGTCAATTTTAAATCAAGTAAGAAGCCATAAATAGACAAATAGTAAACCTTAAACACAATATCATATTATTTTGGTTATAAAGCTCTTATTGACAAATACTGAAAAGATTTGAAGGACAAAAATTAAGCGAACGAAAAGTATAAAATAAGACCATTTTACCAATAAAATCTTCAAAGTAAATGAAAAGTAACTTCACCACACAGTCATAATTGTTACAAGAAAAAAAAATCAAAGAATCGAAAAGGTCTTTCAAAGTAAAATAATATGAAGACTCATTTTCTTTAGAGCGATAACTATGCCATAAAATTTAAAACAAATATTTATAGGGAGTAAATTATACACCAAATACTCACATCTCTTCAAAAAATCAAATTTACTTCAACATTGATTGCTTCTTATATGGTGGGTGGTACTAATTTCCCTTATGAAAATATGTCGATGATAATGTGAAGAAGTCAGCTATAAAAAGAATATTTGAATCCATTAACTTTTAAATCAAGTAAGAAGCCTTAAATGAACAAATAATAAACCGTAACCACAAGGTGATATTAAATTGCTTATAATGTTGATATTTACATAAATTGAACTATTGAATTTGCAATACATTGCTCTGATTCTCATATTAAAGGACATCCCCTCTCACTACCTGAAAAAAGAAAAAAAGCTCTTAGTAGCTTCTGGTATGGAGTGGAATCTTTACTTTTCTGATATAAGAATGACGACAATAATAAGTGAATTCAAATGCAGAAAATTATTTAAGTCAAGTCATTTAATTAAATCAAGTTAGAGACTTTAAAGAGACCCCTAATCCCAATGTGATACTAATTTGATTAAAACACTCATATGGATAAAAACTGAACAATTGACTTTGCAAATCTGAGTCTGATACTGAAGAAAATCTCTTACCCCCTTAAAAAAGATATTCATAGCTTCTGACATGTTGGCAGATTCTTACTTTATTGATGGCAAAACAAAGTATGTAGGTCTCAATTATTGGGACGTACTTTCTATGTGATCGATCGTATCATTGTTGGGGATTAACATTAAGACTTAATCATCCATTCTTTCTTTGTGCTGTCACCATGATTTTAAATCCCTTAATCAGGAGACTAAGACAGATCAAAAGTGATTTGCGGTTAAAGATTTAAATATAAATTCTATTCAACTTGATAATGTGTATTAGTGCATTGAAGTTTTGCAGGATTATTAAATGAGATAGTTAATATTTGCATAATTTGTAAAACAATTTTACATTAAGAGCATATTTCTGAACAGATATTGACCATTCTTATATACGGGGAAAAGAACTTTTCTTCACGTGAGAAGAAAAGAGCCCTCTAACTATAAAAAAATACTTGTGTTTGGAAATAAATCCTCCTGTTTCAATAGTGTCGTTACGATTCTCATTCAATTATCCTAGATAATAAAGCAGAGCGGAGATAGCTCGCGTTTATAGTAAAACATTCAGAACGAAATGCCATCCCTTTTGATCTAATAAAATTTAGTGGACTGAAATGTAACATAGTTATAAAACGGGACAGTTAAAATTAGTGCAATTCTCAAAACAAAACTCTTACATTAAGAGTGTAGTTTTTCATTCTAAGTAAATCTTGATCGCTTTTATATAGAGTGGGAAAGAACTTATGATTAAAGGAGAGAAAAAAGTATTTTTGCCATGCAGTACATGCATGCATTTTTAAATAATTCTGTTGCTTCACCATAAGTAATACCAAGCATTTTTTACATGATCTATATCACTTAGAGTAATATAATAGATTAATTCATGATAGTTTATATACTTTAGTCTCTAAAAATTATTCATCTAAACCATTCACACACATTGTAAACCCTAACGGCCATTAACATATGAAAGAACCTTTTAAAAATAACGTTAAGATGACATAAAAAGTTTAAAAATCTTTTCAGTCTATTGGTCATCTATTTAGTCTTTAGTCTTACAAATCAATGTCTTCAATATTTTTATATTTTAATTTTCTTACAAATCAATATCTTTAAATATTTTTATATTGCTGTTTTCAAGGGGTTTTCTTTATATTTTTGATTTTCTAAAACCAATATCATAAAATTTATCGCATACAAATAATATTCCTTTTTGGGGGGAGAATACTCAAATTCTGATAAACCAGAATTTTGCTGAATTATATGTATTTGTATAATTCTATCAATAATAAAACACCCCTTCAATGAAACTATGGACAACACCCGAGACACCTGGAAATCGCCAAGAACTATCTTCCTTCTGCAATTGTGAGTTATCGACTGTTCGTGGCTCCTTGTGTTTGACAAATGTTCTCTCAATTGATTTTGGGGGATTTGGAAGTTTTCAGAGTTCTTTGAAAAAATATCCAAATATACCTTTTATTAGTAATCATCAGCTAAGCAGAGCTCGGTTTTGTATTATATAAAGTCCTTAGGAAAAAGGCTGTTATTGCGGTTTATAAGAAATATTTGTTAACTTTTAAGGAAAATGTGGACGTTCCAGTATTCCGTGATGCCTGAACTCTAATAACCTTGGGATTGAGAGGATGAATTATGACCAGCATTTATGATTTAAGCGCATCTGTAAACAAGTCAAAATCAAAGATTTTTAACCTTTCTATATTTTTAAAATCAATTTCATATGCCAAAATGTTCATAAATCAAAATTGTTCTGAAATCAGTCAATTACTAAATCAGTTCCACTTTGTCCATGTAGATTTAAGGCAAAATGAATTGTATTATTTCCCTTTCTCATATTTGGTAAGAAAAGAATGGTTATTAATTAATCATCCGAGTGCTTAATTATTTTAATTGTATTTTTTGAAAATTAGAAAAAAGGAGAAGCATTCAAGGTAGAAAGAATCAGTATCTCGTTAATGCACATTTCAGAAAATGCACGATTGAATATCAATTATTTGCTTTTCAAATGAACATGAAAAAACTAAAAAAGATCATTCCCCCTTTTAAAAGGTTAAAAGGGGATTAAAACAGCTCCAAAATCAAAACACTTCTGTAACAGCCATTTAAAGAATCATTTAAGAAAACATAGAAATGTCTTCCAAAGACTCTAGGCATTTTAGAAATTATTAAAATCCTCTCCTGATTAGCTGCTGCTACTCAATTCCGATTTAAATACTCCGATGATCAATACACTTTTTTTTTCAATCCTGATTTATTAATGTTTTCTCGCCCTCGGCCATTTACGTCGGCAAATTGAGGTTGAAAAGAAATGGGAATGCCATTTCCTGAAAAATAATATCCAATAAATTGCTCCTGTAAGCCAAACGACGGCGGCACTTCGATGAATATTTATTGGCATTTACATTAGCTTTATTACCCAGTGTTTGCCCGCGGACATGGGTTTCCTAAAGGACTATCGGAAAGCTATCCTGAAAACAGTTTTAAATCTTTTGTATTGGTATCGATTGGACTTCTGGGTAACAGTTTAGAGAACGGGAATAAACGAGATGATTCCTGCTTTCAGGCTGGTGAAATGAATGGGACCAAAAATAGAAGAAAAAGAAGTAAAAAAAAACTAACAATCATATCCTGTTCGAATATTTTTCCTATTATTCAATGCTTACTATCAGCTCTCTCTCTCTCTCTCTCTTTATA
>JAOUZG010040071.1:7680051-7692428 GCA_026289955.1 Argiope argentata
ATATATATATATCTTGTTCAAATTTTTAGTCGTTAATAAAATACTTTATATTCATCCAGTCAAGTTCAAGTAATTTTTTTTAATTTGCAGCAGATGACATTTGATTTTAATACAGCTTTTTTCAAATATTAATTCATTAATTTTTTATAAATTATATAATTTATTTATAGTCGTAATTGTTAGGTCGGGATAGCCTTGTTGGCAGGGCGTTGGAATCGCTTCCTTTGTGCTACGCGTTCGAACCTGGTCGCAAAGTTGTCTATGTCGAGAGTTGTACCACTAGGGGTCTTGAGTCAAGGATGATCGTTATTCGGGTACTCAGGGGTCCATACCCTCAGAAACTACTGCACGCATCCTTCCCTTGTAAAGCAGAACACAAGAACAACAATTGTAATTATTTTTTTAAAAAATAACTAAAAAAATCTAACTTCCTAAATTTTTCCTAATATCCAAAGTAGGAATTGATTTTAAAAATGTTTTTTTTTATAATACTTGTTTTTGTTATTGATTCCTAGGCTTAAAAGTTAATGAAATGTTTTGCTATCCGCTTGAAAAGTAATGGAAGGCTTATAGGAATCTAAATTGTTCTTTCTTTTCATTATCAAATAAATTTTGTCATGGCAGTTAGCGACAAATGAATTTTTAATAAATACGAATTTTATCATTTAAAATCACTTATCTAAATTTTTAGTATTAATTTATAATTAAAATGTCTTTAGACTTTTCATTACGCTATAACATTATATTTTTGATTTAAATCCGAGTTTAATATAAATTTTAAGTACTGCATACCATAAATATTACAAAATATACACATATAAAAGGTAAATTCTATACAAAATCATTCAATTACATGTTAATCTAATTAAACACGTAATCCTAGTAAAACATTTAAAAACACATTATATGAATAAATATGTGACAAATATTTTATTAACTAGCATCAAATCCTATTCAGAAATGAAATGAAAAAAACTAAATTACTATTCATTTCATAAATTTTATTTTTATTCAATTCTTAAATTTCCTGTTTCAATGGTTTTAATGTTGAGTATTTGGTGGTTAGGATTTATTTTTATATTGAATGCTTAAAATCTTAATTTTATCAAAATTATGACAAAAGAATTCGCATATACATTACATGCACGTATGAATTATAAGTATGAATCAAATAATTATTTGTTTCAAATTAATTGTATTGCTATTTGAAGAATTTTCAATAAAGTCTAATATTTATGAATGATAAAGCAATCTGATAACAGAAGGCTGGAACCGATTAATTGTATACACTAATAGTTTGAAACAAACGCATTTTTTACATGTATTGATCTGCATAAATGTAATGAAAATTATTTTTGAATAATAAGATAATAAAGCCGATGATTGTTTTCCCGGATATTTTCTGCAAAAATAGTAAATATCGCTATATTAATAACTTTATAGCGTGACTTCATATTGGCTATATAAATTACCTCATACATGCAATTGATTTTGTATGGTCTTAGACGTCTTAGATTGCTAAATAAAATCATTTCTTATTTTTTTTTTGTTTTTTTTTATTCATTTGCGATCTTTACCAATTTATTATTTTGAAGCATATTTGGTACATTTGGTATACAAAATACTGAATATTTGGCAATTAATTAAATTAAACCAAAGCTGTATGACTTCTATGTGCATTTTTGTGTACAAAATTTTTATTTCTCCTTGCATAATTTTTACTCAAACTAGCAATTAGATATTTTTAATCATGTGTGAATTTTGAGAATTTTATTACTGGATCTTTAAAATTGACGAAAAATATTAAAATGCGTTTAAGCTGTGTAATCAAAGATTGGTAACGAATAGATTTATGCCACATACATCACTTTCTTTACAGTTTTCTTATATTTTGATCACCTACATTATTTATCTACAAGAAACGTGAAAAACAATTTAAATTCTGCTCTACAATAAATACATGTCTACATAATTTTTATTGCTTATTTCTCAGTAAATAAATTATTATTATTATAATTTATGAACTATACGCATTTGTTTATAAAATATAACGTAATTTCAAAATTACATTAAGCTTGGATCACATTTTCTAACTTTATTGTCTTTCTTGCAATTGCAAGTAGTTTATAAGTTATTTCTCATATCGAATTAAATTTGCATCATTCGCACTTTAAAATATAGAAAAAACTTTAATTATATTTATCCCTATTATTTATATTCTGATTCAGAGCTCTACTTTTTAATTTTGAAAAGCAAATAGTTTTCTGAAAATGACCAAGAAATATTTCATAGCGAAAAAAATGTACCATTCTAAATATGCAATGTTTGCTTTGTATTATTTAATTATCTTGTACTATTAAGAATTAAATTTTACTTTTTTTAGATGGTATATTTTTTTCATTAATATATTCATTCAAGATAAACAGAAAAGATATTTCCATGAGTCAATTTTATTGAAAAAAGTAATTAAAATAATTTCTACGACATTTGCACGGAATGAAAATTAGATTCTTGTGTTTTTCGAATAAATCGATTCAGTAATTACTTTTGCTAGTCGTTAAATTTCAACACAAATAAAATATGTGGTTGTAAAATTTTGCTTTCTCAACCTTAAATAGTATTAATTTGATCTTAATTCAACATCTACTCAATTTTAATATATTTAAATAAATATATTCAAGCAAAATGAATTAAAAGAAAAAATTAATTAAAATTTCAGTTTGCTTTTAAAATTATTTTTTTACAAATGACTTTTTATGTCATGAATTAAAAAAAAATTAGATACGAAATTTAGGTTTTTCCATGAAAAGAGCAGAGACTTGAACTCGACGAAATTTTAGAATAATATTTAATGCCTCTAAATTTTATTAATTAAGAAACATTTTTTCTTCAACCTGATATGGTATTGCATGATAAAATTTATAAGCATTATATGAAAAAAAATTAAAAATCAGGTATTCTATTTATACAGGATATTTAACATTCGTAGCAATTTTTAAATTTTTTAGTTGCCCCAAACTTAACCCCAAACTAAACTCCTCTTTATAATATATAAATAGAAAATAAAATTATCAAAGATCAATCATATTTAGTTATATTATTACTAGAAATACTGGATAATAAGAATAATTTTCATTGTTTATTTTGATGTTGGTTATATTTATTTATTTATTGTTTATTTTGATGTTTATTACATTTATTTTTTATTGTTTATTTTGATGTTTATTATATTTATTTATTTAGTTTTTATTTTGATGTTTATTATATTTATTTATTTATTTAGTTTTTATTTTGATGTTTATTATATTTATTTATTGTTCATTTTATGTTTTTTATAGAAAGTAATTGTTTTATTTTTTCATTATTATTTGGTTTCATCATTGCATTTATTATAGTTACTATAAATTAATAAATTTTAATTTTCTAAAAAAATACTTTTGAGACATATTTCATTAAAATTTGTCTAAGTATTGAATGAAAATATTCTTTTGATACGTATTTGACAAGGTAATCCTAAACACGTGTTTTTTTTCCTTTCTCGAACGTAATAAATTATCGAAAATAACGTAAAAAGCAATTTCCCGAGAGATCACGATATCCTCGCTGAAATAAGAACAAGCGAACAACGGTTGTTGTGAGGGATGTGACATGTCATAAAATATCGGCCGATATGACTATCGATCAGGTAAGTTGTCTGTGGTAATGAAAGAACTCAGTTCAGAGGTGAGTCATTTAGAAGATTAAACATCCTTTTCGCAGAAAGAAAAGGAAAGAATTTCTGGATCTACATTCCGATTGTTAACAAAAGTAGAATTCCATCGGTTCTCCAAAACTTATCTCGAGAAATTCTATTTATTTCAAATGGATTCTGTCACTTGTTTGAAGAGCAGTTACGATTAATGGAATATTTTCTTTTAAAAAAGTGTGAAATTAAAAGAAATGTTCTTTACATTTTTTTGAGTTGAGTTACTATTTGCTGCAGAATAATTTTTTCATAAACAAATTTATTTAATCTTTCAATGATAAACCCTTTTAACATATTTTGTAAAGTCACATTTTGAGAGACATTATAAAACTTTTGTTTATTTAATATTTTCAGTCTTTGAACAAATGTCTTTATAAAACCACTTGAATTTTGCTTCTGTGTCTGGTTTTGGTAGAAGCTGCACTAATTTTTATATTTGCATTCACATATGTATTAAAGCTATTTCACACGTTTATATCCATATTCAAATCTTTAATAAAATTGTCTTACAAATCCTTCATAAATTAAAATCTAATGTATTATGTTTTCTATCGAATGCAAAAATCGATAGAAACATAGTACATAATACAAAAAATCACGTTTTAAAAATAAAGTGATAAACGTTCTTAAGGCAATAAGTGGCTGTTTTTTCCCATTTAATTGTATATAAGCAAAGAAATTGTATTCTATTGTTTTTGTTTTAATCAATAAGTTTTTATTTTATCAAGAATCATGTTATAAGATCATATATCTTCAGATTTATTATTTCTCATTTTTTGACTCATGAGGCGATACCAGAATTTATACTATAATAATTTAATAAAAAAAAGATTAAAATGAAATCTGCAATGCACGTTTCAATGTATCATGTCAGAAAATAATTTCTTTAATAGTCAAACATCACTTGCTCGTGCAAGTTAAATTATATTTTTATTCATTTTAATTGTTTCTTTTAATTAGTAACCAAAAGTTTATTTTTTTACATTACATTTTATTAAATTTTTTTAGATTTTATTTGCTATAGTCATTAACTTATTTTTTAATCAGAACTTTTATAAATGCAATGATAACAGGTTATTAAAGGCTGATTTTTTGAGATACTCGTGAAGATAATAAAATTTTTATTTTTCATCAACAGATTTTGGTTGGCGCCAAAAACCTCATCTCAAAAACAATATCATGTTCTGATATGATAATAAAGAAAAAAAGAGGCTCATATAAAGACTATTGAAATTATTATCTTGTCAGATTGTTTTGGTAATGAGGTTTGAGGTGTCAACCAAAATTCGTAAGGGGGGAATAGAAATTTTATTATCTGCTCGAGCATCCAAAAAATTCAACTTTTATTAACGTAATGCCATCCCATTTACAAAAGCTCTGACTAAAGAAAAAAAAGTTAATGACTACTGTAAATAAAACCTAGAAAAATATTATTTTGAGCATGTGATTATATGAAATGTAATAAGTAGGAAATGTGATATTTTTTAAACAATAAGTGCGAGACAAAGTTTTTTTGGATCGTTTGCAATACTAAAGTTGTTTATCCAATGAAACAATTAAAAATGAATAAAAATATAATTTAACTCGCACGAGCACGTGGTGCTTGGTTGTTCACCAAATTATGTTCTGACATGATACATTGAAATACACACAGCAGATTTCATTTTAATTTTTTTGTTGTTTTCTTATATATATATATATATATAATATAGCCAGTCACCTCTTAGTTTTTGTTAGTCTCTAAACAGCAAGGAAAAGATAAAAAAAGCAGTTAGGCGGAACAAAAAATTACAATAAAGCATTTTTTCGTTCGTATAAGATTAATTGCAACTTTAAACTAATTGACAGCTAAGTTAACAAATTAAAGTTTAATCCTCTCTAAGTATCGGCTTGCTATTGAAAAATTCACTTTATTTTTTCCTCTTTATACTTTTTCTTAATGATTTATAAAAAAAAGTAGAATGCTTTTTTATCCTTCCATGTATTTAAATGAAATTTCTTAAGGGTGATGGGGCATGTTAAAAAGATTATGGGAATTCTGCTTGATTTTTAATTCTACACGAATAAAAAAAGTAAGGTTAAAAATAATATATTTTTTGCGAATAATCGGTGTATTTATATAAACCATCGTCATTAGAGGAAAATCAGTTAATATTGTTATGAAACTGATTATTAATAAATTAAAAATCTGTAACGATATACATATTGATTAGAACTGGTTAAAAAAATTAAAATGCACTAAGAAATATATATTTTAACAAAAAATAAGCTAAACCCTTAAAATAAATAACTTTTACCAAGTTGACTGTATGTTTATTAAAATTTTCTGACTAATATTTCTGGACAATGGAGTAATGGATGATGATGACGAAATAAATGACGGGAAGAATTAATACTCAAATTCAAAAATAATTATTTTTAAAGTTAAATGTATTTAAATAAATATGTTAAGTTATATCAAATCAACAGAGAATTTGCAACATCAAAATACAAATGATTGCATATATACCATTCAAAATATAAAAAAAATCTGAAGAGTATTATTAATAAATAAAAGGAATAAAAAAAGAAGAAGAAAAATTTATTTCAAGGCTTTGTCAAGGAAACGAAAGTTATTGCGGTAAATGCTGCCTAGTTGTAAATTTCTCGATCCAAAAATAATAAATTCAATAAATATATTTTTAAGCAGATTTCAGTATTTTTTAAATTTATATTTATCAATAGTATTATGTTTTGAAATATAAAAATTCCATTCCAAATTTGTCTTTCTATTAAGTTGAAATGAAAAAAATATATAAGAATATTTTGTCTATAAAATAAAAAAATTAGAATTTAGACCAAAAAACTATTATTAAAAATATATTTCTCCAGGTGATAAAAAAGTGTAATAATTAAATTTAAACGCTTTTATGATATTAATAATTTTAATTACTTTATATTCGGTAATTTATAATCAAACAAGGAACAAATTTTCTTTTCATTTTACATCACGGATAATAATATGAAGCATTTCAAAATATTTGAAGAACAAACATTAATAGAAAAGGATATAATTTGATCATTTTAACTATGAACTCTTCAAATTCAACGAAAAGTAGCCTCTCTACACTAGCATAATTGTTAAAAGAAGAAAAATACACTAAGAAGTGCAAAGGCCGTTCAAAGTAAAACATAAAGAAGACTGATTTTCTCAAGAGAGATAAGTATGCCATAACATTTAAAATAAATGCTTAAGGGGAGAAAATTTAAACAAATATGTATTCAAATCTCATCAAAAAAGCAAATTTATGAGAAATGATAAACAAAAAATTAAACAATAAAATTAAATGAAAGAAAATTTAAAAAATAATTTTTGTGATTTAAAATTATTCTTTACACAAACTTTCATCCTGTATTTAAATTATTCTATTTAATTATTCCTTTCTGTTTTGAATTTTCTTTTCTTTTTTATTTTTTTACCTGTATGATTATAATACATATTTTCATCTTTTTCTATTTCACTTTCAAATATGAAATAACGATTTTTACCAAATATTTAAAATGATTTTGCTTCCTGAAATATTAATTCTAAGAATGTTTGGAACATTATTTATATTCTAACATTTATTTTTCTAAATTTGTTTACATTCTGGATTCTCCTAAAATTATGATTAACTGCTACTAAATGTTAAGAAATAAATCAGTTCTTATTTTTCAAACAATAATATTTTGAACATTAAAAAGAGTTTTACAAATTCCAGAAACAAGTGAAACAAATGATGCACCGATCGAAAGCCCCTGCAGTTGAGAATAATAATAATATTCCTTTCCTTATATATCACTACGGCCACCTGGCTTGTTTTAAATTAAAATCGTTCATCATTTAAAATCGTAAGTTTTGAAATCTTCCAGAGAGAAATGAAGATAAGCTTAGGCTTTAAAATATATATGAGACAATACATACACATTTGATGTATAATAGAGATACCTGACTAAGCTAAGTTAGTGAAATGAGTTTGATTTTGCACTAAGCATTTTTTCTTGTTCAAATATGAAACCGAGTAAATTTTGTGGAGAAGAAAAGTCGTATTTTAATTTAATTCTTGAATAACGAAGATACAAAGATTAGAAAATCCATATGTGTTTGAGAAGCACCATCAACATTTACTCTATCATTTTTCTTTTCTTTCTTTATCTTTCGTTAATCTTTTACTTGTGTATTTTGTCTTTTTAAACAAATCTTTACTGAAATTCCAAGAATTATTTTTAAACGCTGTTGCAGCTAAACGCGATAATTAGATTCAGCTAAAAACGATAATTAGATGCAACTAAAAGTGATAATTAGATGCAGCTAAAATTAAGACACTTAAGCTTTACAAAAGACTTAGAGAGACTTTTACTATTTGTTGGTAGTGATGATACTAAATTATTATTATATTCATAACATTGTGTTCTTCGTTAGATCATTATTGCTGTAGAAAAGTATTTGTCATCTGTCTCAGACTCATATTGAGTTTCTTGGTAATTTAAACATAATTCAGGGGCAAAGTTTTTGAACTAAGCAATTTCAGATTTAAAAAAAAACTAATTGCATTGGTAATTGATTGGAAAATTAGAGATAAATTTTTCAAGGGGAAAAACTATTTATTTTGTGCTATCATCCAGGTTTCTATCTATAACTGTAAGTTGATTGCATAAGAGTTACTTCAATCGGAAGTTAAACTATTTTGAGAAAGTATTGAATAATATTTACCGAAAAGCAACAAATCAAGGTAGCAGATACAATAGTAGTAATTTAATTTGAGCACATTTTTTATTTTTAATCTTTGTTATAAATTATGATAAGCAAATAATTCTTTTGCTATTTAATTCCTTATCCTAAATTTATAATAATTCTTAAATTTCCAACACTCAAAGTTAGGAATGCTATCATTGAGTACTATTTCTAGACCAGTTCCAAATATAAATAATTTATTGTGGCTTAATTTTAGTTCGCGACTATTCCTTCGCAATTTTCCATAAAAAATAAAATGGTCTGTCATGTAATAGCTTGTACGAAGTCTTGGTACAAGAATAGTGAATTTTCCCCGTGATCTGGAGGTCCTGGATTTGAATCCCGGTTCGGAAATGGTTGTTGTTTATCTATTCTATCTATGATGTAATTTGTGAATGAGAATGTGATGCATGAGAAGCTGTTCTGCATGTGATGTCTTTATGAAATGTGTAGTCTACTTCTGTAAGACCTTTGTGATAGTTAGTGGTGCACTGGAATTTCTAAATGTTCCATAAAAATAATCATAGTTTGAACTTTTTTTTATTTTGATGACTTAGCATATTTTAGAATATTGTTAAAATGAATGATTTCGAAGTTTTCTAAAACCGTTTACATAAAAATAATTTTATGTTTAATTTCCACTTGATTTTATTTTCTTGAAATGATATTCAATGTGAACCATGCAAGTTTTTTTTTGCTTCGCGTTTTTGAAAGTTTTAAATATAACGAGAAATTCACTTTTATAAGAGTTTCTTTGGCTTTAACATTACTTATTTAATGAAACATCTTATTTTTAAACATAGAAAGATCATAGTTTGTTGATATAGAAACCAAATAACGTAACTTAATAATATAACGTAACCAAGCGATTTATTGATTATTTTAAATAACGAACAGAAATAAAATACACAATCAAAGAACAGGAGTAAGTATTAGTTATTTAAAAAATTAGTTCAAAATTTTCATTTATTTCAGCCAAACTTAAATACTTGTGGAAATTTGATTTGATAATATTGCTTGAAATGTGTGCATTACGTTCGTCACAAATAAATTTAAATTTAAGTTTCTTCTGTTTTCATCATAAAATCTCAGTATAATGTATAGAATAAAAATGACATTCTTCTTTTCTAAGATATAAAAATATACTATTTAGCATCAAAAGAAATGAAATGTATTTTGATACGTTTAGAATCGTTTCTTTTTTTTCTTTTCAAATTTCAAACGTTATTTATTACAATCAAAGGAAAATCGTACATAAATGTATTTTTCATACAATAATCTATTTGAAAATGAAAAAAAAATTACTGTCAAACCTCAGAAAATTAATGTGCGTTAAGCAATTTTTAAATTCATCCCGTTAATTTCAAATTAAAAATAAATTTTTGGATACATTTCAATTAATTATCTTTAAATCAATCTTGGAAAAGTAATTGCGAGTGATATAATTTAATTAATTAAAATTCAAATAAGATTTTAAAATAAAAAAACAATTTTATAATGCTTTTTAAAAATGCTGAAGAATTTATGAGAATGTTTTATTGTATTTCAGGGAGTACTATTGAATTTGAGGTATTCCTGTTTTTTTTTCTTTTTTATTGAGATAAAATTAAATATAAAACTGCATGTCAAAGTCATAATTATTTGTGTAACAAAAAATTGCTAAAACACACTAAATCTTCGCATTACTTCAGAATAGTCTAAATTAATGTGTTTTCCATTCATTTCATTGTTTCCAAACGGCTTTTTTAGGCATTTACCGCGAGACGCCAAGAATCCTGAACGAATGAGAGATTTTTTTCATCGTTAAATTAACCATTTTAACGATATTTTGGCATTTCTCAGGGAAACCATTACTTTTTCTATTTCCATCAAATAGCATTTCTGAAAAACATTTCCCCCAAACTATGGAAAATAATAACATCATCTTAGCACGAAATAGAAAACCGATTTGAATGGTATCTATATTATCCTTTTATGAAATAATACCCAATTCTAGTGGATCTTTATAGTTACATTTGTCTATTTTTCAATTTCTTAATATTTGTTTTCAATAGACTTTGCTCCTATCATTTTAAAAACATATTTTTCCTCTGCTAAAGGAATCATTACTAAAAAATGTTTATAACAATTATAAAAACTAGGTATTATCATTTGATTTTTTTTTTTTTTGCTAAAATTGTCTTTCTTAAGTATCACGAGGGTTTCATTAAATGAATTCGACATTTTATATAACATTTTTATTTCCTTAATACGAGTTTAGAAATAAAAAATGGTAAATATCGCTATTTAGAATATTAAGAATATATAATATGCACATTTCCTTTATAAATTTTACTAATATATAATGATATCATATTTGTATTTGAAATAAGTTTTACAAGTGGTTGTCAACATATGATTTCATTGGAGTCCCTCAATCAACCAGAGAGAATATTATTACCATATTAAACATAGAGAAGGTGCTTTTGATTTTTTAGCATGTCAGAACATGATGTTGTTTTTGGAATGAAATATTTGCTGTCAACAAAAATCTGTAGGCGAAAAATAAAAATGTTATCATCTCCACGAGCATCTCAAAACATCATCGTTTAATAGCCCTTTGTCATTCCATTTACAAAATCTCTGTTTAAAAAAATAAGTTAATAACTGCAGCAAATAAATCTAGAGAAATATAATTTTGAGCACGTGATTATATGAAATGAAATAAACAGGAAATGGAATATTATTTTTTAAACAATCAATGCGAGACAAAGTTTTTTGGATCGTTTGCGATACTAAAGTGACTCATTCAATGAAACAATTTAAACGAATAAAAATATAATTTAACTTGCACGAGCACATGGTGCTTGGCCGTTCAAGAAATGATGTTCTGACATGATACACTGAAATATGCATAACAGATTTCATTTCTATCTATGTTTAAATATAGTATTACTTATTTAAATCGTGTGGCTTTCGGTAGCCTGAAAGTGCAAGTATTCGGCTTTGGTACCGGAAGGTTTCTGGTTTGAGACCCGAGTCCAAACGCAAAACGTCATCCCGCAGATTGGGGGAGGTATGGAAGTTTGGAGAGGGTGTACCAGTGTAGGTGTCGTCTTCGTCATTTGACAGCGGTTCAAAATTGGGAAGTCCGTCTCAAAGGAACCTTTTTGTTGTTTAAAACGTAACGCTAATATAACTAAACTTATTTGATTAATGTAATATTGCGACACAATCTAGTAAAAAATCATAAATATTGAATGAAGCGGTGATTACTTAAGAGACTTCATTTTAATCCCATTCTATATTCCCACAATAAGGGGTGGGGAGAAGACTCAAACAATCCTGTTTCATGTGAAACTTTTAGACACAAAATCAATTTGAGTATCCCACAAAGACTATGAATGATGGACAAATTGCTTGGTAAAATACTGATTCATTCGTTTTCAGTTGATTGCTGAACTTGTTTCCACGCATCGTCGGCTTAATTATTCTTTTCCTACGATTTGATTGCTTTGTTCCACAACCTTTTGTATAACTGAGGAAATTCATTATTAATTCATTCGACTGCTGAAAATTCATGTATGTGTTTTCATATTCTCTAGATAAATAAAAGGGACTATTAATTGCTTCATTCACACATATTGAAAGGAAAGTGGAGGTTCTATTTCTTAACTTAGAGTAATTAGTACGATAACGGTTCAACCACATATCCTTTGTATTTTTTGTAATATATGAATATTTTTTAATAATAATAACACTAGCTACATTTCAGTGACCGAAAAAGTTTAGTTAGAACGAAAAAAAAACATTAGTATTTCCTCGTTAAATTTCTAAAATGATAAAATTTGAGGAATAAAAAAGAAATTCATTTTAAATTTATATATATATATATATATA